>JAWQEG010002671.1:0-160000 GCA_033782935.1 Petrolisthes cinctipes | reverse complement strand
GATTGTATTCCCAGTCAAAACCCGAAACAATAATAATAATAATAAGGATGAGACTGAGAGTAACAAGTCCATGGGTTGGTTGCTATATTTCTGTTGTTATTGTACCGATGCTCAGCCCCGGATTAATTAAGGGGGTCATAAATTAAGGGAGGGATTATATATGTGGTTAATTAGTGAACTGAAGGGTTATCGACTCCTTCCAAACTATTATATATATATATATATATATATATATATATATATATATATATATATATATATATATATATATATATATATATATATATATATATATATATATATATATATATATATATATATATATATATATATATATATATTTATATATATATATATATATATATATATATTTATATATATATATATATATATATATATATATATATATATATATATATATATATATATATATATCCCAGGAAACAGACCATCACCTTAATTAATTATATAATATTATTCATAAGGGGATCTGTTTCGTGGCTAAGTTTTTGGAGGACTCGGTAGTTACTTCTTCAATTTCCCAACAAGTATATAAATCTCTCCTGACAGACAGTGAGTCGGTCGTATTTTGTAGTTGGGGAGGAGGATGCCGTTCCCTCCAAAAGTTACTAGAACACTGACTAATAAAGCCTCATTTTTATATAGAATAAAGGAACTGGTGTGTGTGTGTTTTTTTTGTTTGCATATTGGTGTGTGTGTGTTTCTTTTTTTTTTTTTTTTCATAGTTTGGAAGATTCAGCGACCCCCCCCCCCCCCTGCCGCAACCCAATAAAAGTTAGGCGTCCGATTCCTCAAAATTCCCTTCTGAAATTCTCCCTAGTGTGTGTGTGTGTGTGTGTGCTTCGTGACCTCGTTTTGAACAAATTAGTAACTTCCAATTCACCAAACTCACTTCAGGAATCCTTAATTAAACGATATTCCGAGTTAGTCGTTTGAGTTTGGTAATAATATGGGACATACGGTAAATTTTTTTTTTTTTTTTTTTTATATTCCGACACTGGACATAAGCTTAATCAAGCCCGTTACCGTGGCCCAGGTCAACTGCTGCTCACACACACACACACCCACGTCACGACTTCTGAACTGGTACCCAGCCACAGAGGGAGGGAAGTGAGGGTAATTCCCAAATACTGCAGCTGTTATGGTACAGTTGCGGAAGGGAGTTTCTTTATCACCCTGGGCTCCTCTATACCCTACCCCACAAGGAGGTGACGGAGGTGTAGAGAGTTGAACTTATAACGACGGAGATGATTGGTCGATAAGTTGCTAGGAAAGTTTAATGATAATATAACCTTATTATATCTAAACAAGAGAGCATTGTGGTGAACTAAATATATTATGTTTATTTGCCATATATACAGTATATGAAGAACAGTAGCATACATTGTTAATGAGGAACTGAATTATAACACATACTGGAATAACTCGTATTTTATTCTCAGTTGTGGTTGTCATACATCAGCCAACTGATGGTGATGGGAGGGGATCTGCCTGGCATTGCTTCACGGGCTCACGGCTCGTGCTGTGATTCGTTTTAAGGCTTCAAATATTTATTTCTACCTTAGTAATAGGGATGGGTTATATGCTTTTTATATAATTATAGACAAATTTATAACGATTTACATTTACAGATAGTGAAGTAGTGTTATCGTTTGTTGTTAATTTTGTCATCTGTTTTCTTATTTATTTTTATATTATTATATTTTTAATTATTTTCTTTCAAATTATATTATAGACATAAACGTTACTTTACTTACCTAGCCAAGAACTACGGTATAATTTGATATGAGACAACATTGTATTATATAAGCAACATTTCTTTATTGCCACACAAAGACCTTAGTTTATTATTTTTTTATACCTCAACCTCGGGATTGAAGGTCGTGGCCTGAGACTGATGCCCCGAGATTATCGAGTAACGCTTCGAGGTGTTGGTTGCTTCACATGTTTGTTTATACGTCACTTAATATATTATGCTTTATATATATCTTTTATTTGGGATACAAAAATATTTACGTCGAAATTGTATTGTTATGTGTTATTATCTGTGTGCCTTTTACATTATATCACAGAAGTTATGAATCCCTAGTTTAGGGAACATTGCAACACACTACACAAGGGACTACACGGCCTGACCCCACCAGAAACTTGGTTTAACTTTTCTCAGGTATATATATATATATATATATATATATATATATATATATATATATATATATATATATATATATATATATATATATATATATATATATATATATATATATATATATATATATGTGTGTGTGTGTGTGTGTGTGTGTGTGTGTGTGTGTGTGTGTGTGTGTGTAAATCTCTGTTTTAATATTGTAGAAAACCTCATAACAAGTCCTCTCCATTCATCACAAACGAATTTTTCTACCATCATAATAATCATCTCTCTCTCTCTCTCTCTCTCTCTCTCTCTCTCTCTCTCTCTCTCTCTCTCTGTTTGTATGTTTCGTCCTCTTCCTCTCGCTCTCCCCTTCCCCCACTTCCACTCGCTCACTCAAACTCTCTCTCTCTCTCTCTATCTGAGAATGGAGACCTGCTTAATATGTAGGGCCATATGTATAAACATATTTATGTGAATGGGTTTATAGTTATATAATGCGGTTTATGTTTGAGGGTTTACCATGTGACCTGAATGAGAATTCTTAGGGATACTGAATACCAGTATATTTGTTTTATCTTCATTGTTGCCATGTTTCCAATGTAAACATTGCAATTGTCATTAGCTTCATTCTGTCATCATTTCTGTTATTATGTATATAGTTTGTCAGCCTTAACGGCAACCTGGCTATCTCCACCCCTTTTTGCTCTCGTTTCCTCCCTACCTCTCCTCAAGCACCCCCAACACACACCCAGTTCCCTCGCTCACCCCCGCAACCTCCCCCCCCCCCCTACCATCTCCGCCCCTACCCTTCCCCATGGAGCGCGCATATTTAATTAAGGTTCAGTACTGTATAATGAACAAGAAAAATTCACAATGCCGTGAATGCAGAAGTCTAGTGAAAAACCCACATTTATTTGTAATTGATTGAAAAAGATATACGACTTTTCGGTTACATCACGTAACCCTCTTCAGGTATGAGTGAGGACAGGTAGAGTAAACGAATATATATGTATACCGCTCATAGAGGGGGAGAGTGGTAGGGGGGAGAGGCGGAAGGGTCACGTGATAGGGAGGCGGGAGGAGGGGGGAAAGAGAAGTTGGGATGGGGGTGTGTGAATTCACGCAGGAGGAAGGAAACAGAGGTAGAATGGGGGGGGGGGGGAGAGGAGAGACGAGCTGATAATGGGAAAGGAAAGAACATCAGGGCAAATAAAAAAAAATACATGGAATGGTAACGGAGGAAGTGGAACAAAACAGAATACAGTCACATACAATTAAAATAGAACTATAAGTTACACAGTACTGTATGTTATATGGATGTGCCTTTGATCTGAAGAAGCAATAGCAAAACGTCGTCAATAAAGGCTCCTCATCATAGAGTGTTGTTCTTACCATTTTGTCAAGCAAATGCTTATTTTAACTCAACGTTCTTTATCTCACTAGGCTCTATCAAAATAAATTTTAACAGTTCGTACTGAAAATATATAAGAAAACAGATGACAATATTAACAACAAACGTTAACACTACTTCACTATCTGTAAATGTAAATCGTTATAAATTTGTCTATAATTATATAAAAAGCATATAACCTATCCCTATTACTAAGGTAGAAATGAATATTTGAAGCCTTAAAACGAATCACAGCACGAGCCATGAGCCCGTGAAGCAATGCCAGGCAGATCTCCTCCCATCACCATCAGTTGGCTGATGTATGACAACCACAACTGAGAATAAAATACGAGTTATTCCAGTATGTGTTATAATTCAGTTCCTCATTAACAATGTTTGCTACTGTTCTTCATATACTGTATATATGGCAAATAAACATAATATATTTAGTTCACCACAATGCTCTCTTGTTTAGATATAATAAGGTTATATTATCACTAAACTTTCCTAGCAACTTATCGACCAATCATCTCCGTCGTTATATGTTCAACTCTCTACACCTCCGTCACCTCCTTGTGGGGTAGGGTATAGAGGAGCCCAGGGTGATAAAGAAACTCCCTTCCGCAACTGTACCAGTGAGGGTGTTTTACGACGTTCGGTGGCCATATAGTTAGTACCTGACACTCAAATCGGAAGAGTAAATATTCTCATGCCCTCACCTGAGAGGATCGGTCTCTGGACCTCTTGGTTATGAGTCCAGAACACTAACCACTCGGCCACCTCTCCTACCGGGAAATGCCATAAAGCAATTAATTATATAAAGAAACACAAATACACTCATACATATTATAATTCTTCAACACCACGCTAACCTCCTACTCATCTCTCTCTCTCTCTCTCTCTCTCTCTCTCTCTCTCTCTCTCTCTCTCTCATTCCTTTTCACCTGCCGGGCATAAAGGTAAGAGCCAGATGCTATAATATGACATAGGGAAGGGTGGATGTCTTTTTATGACCACGAGTGTAAACAGAGTACAACTTTTATGTTTGTTTATGAGCGAGAGACTCTGGGGTGTAAAAGTGTGTGTGTGTGTGTGTGTATGTGTGTGTGTGTGTGTGTGTAATAATAAAATAATAATAATAATTAACGGTTTATTTACATGGCAGTCAGAGACTGAAAATTTACAGAGGGGAAGATTACATTAATATTAATTCTAAGATCTATAGGCTACAACTTGGAGACATACTAATCTAGGTGTTTATTTTTCGCACTAAAGTGGGAACAGCACTCTGGCGATAGCGGTCAGTGCGAGGGGCTCTTAGCGGCACCAGTTTGTTTTCGTGTCGGGTAGCCCTGGCTGGTGGGGGGGCGTCAGGTGGTAGGAGGTGACGGTGGCGTGGGTTACGTAGCAAGCCTTCCCCAAACTTGCTTAGGGCTTGCTCATACATGGCTGTCTGCCTGGGCAGACTCAGGGTGGTGAGGGCATTATTGTAGCTGGTGTAGGCAGGGCCCAGTATGACTCTGCATGCCCTCCTCTGAACCTTCTCAAGCTGTTGTTGTTGCGTTTTGTTCAGAGATGAAGACCACGCTGGGGAGGCGTACAGCAGTGAGGGTAATATGAACGAGGTGTAAACTGCCTTCAAATCCCCTGATGGAGTCCCCAGAGACCTGAGTCTGCGCAGCATGTACAGCTTGTATGAGGCTACCTTGACCATCCTAGCGACATGTTGCTTCCATGATAATAGGTCATCCACAGTGATGCCGAGAAGCTTGAAGGAGTGGATGACTTGGAGTGGATGAGGGCCAATTGTGAGCTGGGGGGGCGGTACAGCTGCAGATGAGGTACAGACGTGCATCACCACGGTCTTGGTGTGTGTGTGTGTGTGTGTGTGTGTGTGTGTGTGTGCAAGGAAGGTATTCAAGATGTATACATGAACGAGGTTTATGCACACATTTATGTTCCTCGTTAGCTCATACGTATATTTGTGTATACATATGTGTAAGCATTACATGTAAGTAATTTGTCAGAGAGAGAGAGAGAGAGAGAGAGAGAGAGAGAGTGAGAGAATGCAGTGAAATGGAGGAAGAGAATGAGAGACAAACAGAAAGATAATGTCAATAACAAAACACACACACACACACACACACACACACACATATACACATATCTCTCCAACTTCGCACCCGCCACATATACCATCCGAGATAACCAAGGAGACCGAGAAACACAGGGACACAAATGCCCACATAAATCACAAGGAATGGACCGACCGACCGAGAGAGAGAGAGAGACACAGAAAGCAGTCAGTAGTACTGTTTCAGGTGCTTGGTGTTCGGTCCATGGGGCGCCTCGTGGAGCGGAACTTGTATCGCTACCAGTTAGTTTTATGACGGAGCTTTTGAAATGGTATTGTTGTTCTGTTGTGTCACGTACGATACCATAAGGTTCGGGAAGTTATGAGATGCTTACCAGGTGATATTTATCGAGTTAACGAGATGATGATGATGTTTGTTGTCTGTGATATTTACTTGTTTACGGTCGAGCTGTGTGTTTGTCTTTGAAGGAATCTATAAATATTTAAATTGTACTATAAAACTCAAGTGTTATAGTATTAATGTTGTCTTTCAAAGAGTGTGGGGTATATAGCAATGAGTAGAATATATTTAATGTGTATATGATAGAATTCTAGTGTTGTTTATAGTCTAAGTTCGACCCTTGAGATTATCTGTTGTTTGCGATCCAGAAATAAATAATATAAGCCTACGGTATAGATGGCGATCGACCTTTGATATTGTTTTTTTCATTATGTGACAGCTTGGATTTTCTTTGTAGTTTTTTTTTTTACGAGAGGGCTTTCTGTTGGGTGACCTGTGTGTGTGTGAGAGAGAGAGAGAGAGAGAGAGAGAGAGAGAGAGAGAGAGAGAGAGAGACACACAACAATACCACCAACATGGGTTTAGATGAGAACGGTACAGTATCCTCACAGTCTAACAATATTGCCTCCCATACACCCCCTTCATCCCTACACACACACACACCAAATATACACACACATAACTTGTACTCATCTATATAAATACAGTTGCATCGAATTGTATTGATGTCCCTTCTCTTCTATTCAACAACTCATAATTATAAACATCACGTATAAATGAGATGAAAAATGAGTACGTGTTGTTTTAATCACACTTCACCTACACGTTATTTTTTATATTATATTATTTATATATTTATTTATATATTTTTGTCAAAGTTAGAGATGAGTGGGTGGGACTGAAAACGTGGATGGATATTTACATACACGTATACATGGATATAAGCATAAAAGCACACGTAATCAATACATACACACATAACTTGCACACAGGTATACATGGCACACACACACACACACACACACACACCAACAACACAACGCAATTACAAGTCTGCCCGTATTTCCCAGGTACCCCCAACCCCCTCTACACCCCACCCCTTCGCCCCCCCCACCCCAGTCGACTCATGCTCCTACTGTCATAACTCTCTCTCTCTCTCTCTCTCTCTCTCTCTCTCTCTCTCTCTCTCTCTCTCTCTCTCTCCTATGCCACCTTATCCACTCTCCCTCCTGTCCCCTCTGCCCTCACTCACACCCTCTCTCTCTCTCTCTCTCTCTCTCTCTCTCTCTCTCTCTCTCTCTCTCTGTCAAAGCCCCAGTTGGTGTGATAATCGTAACTTTATTGTCTCGTGTTGTTGAATGCAGTAAGGGGTCGTCGTCCAGAGAATGGGTACTACTGGAGCCTCCAAAACCCACTCACAAAACAAGAGCGTCTGTACTGGAGTGCTAGGAGTCTGTTTTGTGGCATTGGTTGGAGGAATCTGTAGCCTCCACTTCACCGAATGAATGCAATTTGTTCCCTTACATCAAAGATATTTCTGGTTTGCACTCGATCCTTCCTTACTTCTTTCGTTTCCTATCTTTGTTCTTTCTTTCTTCATTCTTTTTCCTTCTCTCCCACCTATCATTGTTCCTCCTCCACTTCCTTCCTCTCTTCATTTACTCATCCATTCACTCTTTTATTCTTGCTTTTCTTCCTTCCTTCGTTCTCTCCCTCTCTCCTTCATCCTTCCTTTCATCCATCCACTCCTTCCTTCATTCCAACCCTCTCTCCTTTCCATCCCTCTCTCCTTTCCATCATTCCTCCTTCCTTGCATCCATCCACTCCTTCCCTCATACCTTCCTTCACACACACACACACACACACACACACACACACACACACACACACACACACTCCGTACCACTAAGAACTCAATAATCATTCCTTTGTATCCTAGAAACTGTTATGAGTAAACTTCCCTCCTCATCATTAATTGCGGTCAGTCGTGGCTCTATCACACGGGCACATAATTATTATTTCCTCCAATTTCCATCCTTTATCCTAGAGCTAAATTGTCCTCGCATTGATTCGTCGTTGTCCCCTACATCTCTTAAAATGGGTCGGAGAACATAGGAATGCATGTGTAAATTTTCCTAAATATGCGTATAGTGTATGGCTGTATGGCTTCAAAGAGGAGTACTAATGCATATATACATTATTATTTTTTTGTATATATATATTTTTAACACGAAATTGAAGGTGGCAATAAACCACAGTACTATACAGGGTTATTCAAAACTACATTTACAAAATGACAGGGTAAAGTCCTGACATGATGTTAAACATATTTCCATATGTATTTTTCAAAAATTTAAAAAGTTAATGACAGACATGAAAGCCAAATCCATTACCGTGGGCGAATGATCGAACACTTCTAAAATTAACTCCCCCCCCCCCCCCTCACAGCACCCCGTGTTCTCTCTCGGGTAGACGAGGGAACTTAATACAACGTATGAAGCAATAAACCCTTATCGTTCACGGGATTCAAACAGACCCTTAGGCTTCGAATTGATCCCAAGTATTCGTGTTTCTTGTAGTGTCAGATAGGCTAAGAGAGTAGTAGTATCCCTAAAGATTTGTCCATGACTGTACCTCTACCTATTGTTTTGTGTTCGAGTTACACTTACCGAGTGATACGTGTAGATGCCAGGGCGGTACTACTAACTTATCTGACATTACAAGAAACACGAAGCCTTGGGATCGATTAAAAGCCAACGGATATGTTTGAATCCCATGATCGATAAGGGTTTCATTGCTTCATACGTTTTAAAACTTGCCTCGTCCACTTAAGAGAGAGGTGGGGGGAGGAGTTCATTTTAAAGCGTTCGATCGTTCGCCCACGGTAATGGATTTGGCTTTCATGTGTGTAATTAACTTTTTACATTTTTGAAAAATATATATGGAACTATGTTTAACATCATGTCAGGAATTTACCCTGTTATTTTGTAAATGTAGTTTTGAATAACCCTGTATATAGCAGATTCGACTCTCGTTGTGGTTTACTTTTCAATAATTAATTAACTGATCTTGATGGACAAATTATACATCGTTCTTTCTCTCCCACTTCCTTGCCTATAGAGGAACACGAGAGCCAAGGTAAGAAGAGAAGGAGGTTTGGTTCATATTATGTCACTCTGCTGATTTTAACCCTTCTGCTGTTTGGCCTTTATGCTGTTCTCTTGTTCTGCTGTTTGGCCTTTATGCTGTTCTCTCGTTCTGCTGTTAGGCCTTTATGCTGTTCTCTCGTTCTGCTGTTTGGCCTTTATGCTGTTCTCTCGTTCTGCTGTTTGGCCTTTTTGCTGTTCTCTTGTTCTGCTGTTTTGACTCTGCTGTTCTCTCGTTCTGCTCTTTAATTGCCTTTCTGCTGTTCTCTCATTCTGCTCTTTAATTGCCTTTCTGCTGTTCTCACGTTCTGCTCTTTAATTGCCTTTCTGCTGTTCTCTCGTTCTACTCTTTAATTGCCTTTCTGCTGTTCTCTCGTTCTACTGCTTTACCGTTCTGCTGATATTATCTTTCTGCTGTTATCTCGTTCAGCTGTTCTGAGGTTGTCATGTTCTGCCTTTTTGTCACCACCTATAATAAGGAAGGAGCTTGTTTCGTGGCATGGTCAGGAGGAATCAGAAGCCTCCAATTCTCATACTGTACACGATCACAGGGTCCCTTTTCCAAACATTAAAAAAAAAAGAAAATGTGTTTCATCATTACATCAAAGTTGAATGTGTTTAAATGTTTTGCCTCTATACTACACTGTCCCACCTCTCAATTCACATTCTTCTTCCTCCACGGGCGCCATGTGACCTCGCTGTTGCGGCGCTTAATATCAATCAATCAATCAATCAATCCTTCTTTGCTATATATAAGAGTTGATAATTATATGTGATTTGATAATAAAAACACAAGATAATATTCCTGCATTTATTTATTTATTTATTTATTTAATCTCTTATACTTATTGTATAAAATACCGGTGGTTTTATAATTTCAGCATACACTTTTATTCTTATATTTTTGTACTTATTATTATTATTATGATTACTACTATTATTTTTATTGATATTATTATATATATTATTATCATTATTATTATTATTATTATTATTATTATTATTATTGCTAATATTATTGGTATTATTGTGACTACTATTAGTGTTATTGATATTATTATTGATATTATTATTATTATTATTATTATTATATTGTTACGTCGCGATGTAACAACACTGTGAAACAGGGGTAGTCAAGATGTTAGTGAAGATGTTGTATTCACTTAGGGTTAATAACAAGTCAGTAACTGTCTCTATATTTATTATTTAGTGTTACATCGCTGAACAAATAATAAATGCTGCTTTCTTCAGGTTGTACAGTTGCGGAAGGGAGTTTCTTTATCACCCTGGGCTCCTCTATACCCTACCCCACAAGGAGGTGACGGAGGTGTAGAGAGTTGAACATATAACGACGGAGATGATTGGTCGATAAGTTGCTAGGAAAGTTTAGTGATAATATAGCCTTATTATATCTAAACAAGAGAGCATTGTGGTGAACTAAATATATTATGTTTATTTGCCATATATACAGTATATGAAGAACAGTAGCATACATTGTTAATGAAGAACTGAATTATAACGCATACTGGAATAACTCGTATTTTATTTTCAGTTGTGGTTGTCATACATCAGCCAACTGATGGTGATGGGAGGGGATCTGCCTGGCATTGCTTCACGGTCTCACGGCTCGTGATGTGATTCGTTTTATGGCTTCAAATATTCATTTCTACCTTAGTAATAGGGATAGGATATATGCATTTTTATATAATTATAGACAAATTTATAACGATTTACATTTACAGATAGTGAAGTAGTGTTATCGTTTGTTGTTAATCTTGTCATCTGTTTTCTTATTTATTTTCAGTACGAATCGTTAAAAATTATTTTGATAGAGCCTAGTGAGATGAAGAACGTTGAGTTAAAATAAGCATTTGCTTGACAAAATGGTAAGAACAACACTTTATGACGAGGAGCCTTTATTGACGACGTTTCGCTATTGCTTCTTCAGGTTAAAGGCACATCCATATAACAGACAGTGCTGTGTAACTTATAGTTCCATTTTTATTTGTATGTGACTGTATTCTGTTTTGTTCCACTTCCTCCGTTACCATTCCATGTATTTTTTTTTATTTGCCCCGATGTTCTTTCCTTTCCCATTATCAGCTCGTCCTCTCCGCCTCTCCTCCCCCCCTTCTACCTCCGTTTCCTTCCTCCTGCGTGAATTCACCCACCCCCACTCTCTTTCCCCCTCCCGCCTCCCGCCTATCACGTGACCCTTCCGCCTCTCCCCCACTATGAGCGGTATACATATATATTCGTTTACACTACCTGTCTTCACTCATACCTGAAGAGGGCTACGTGATGTAACCGAAAAGTCGTATATCTTTTTCAATAAATTACAAATAAATGTGGGTTTTTCACTAGACTTCTGCATTCACGGCATTGTGAATTTTTCTTGTTCATTATACAGTACTGCTGAACCTTAAATATGCGCGCTCCATGGGGAAGGGTAGAGGCGGAGGTGTAACGAGTAACGCTTCGAGGTGTTGGTTGCTTCACATGTTTGTTTATACGTCACTTGCAGATAGGCTGGCTTGAGTCTGTTGATGGAGATCCAGTCTTTGGAGCCTTTTATTCGTAGCAAGAATACCTTCTTTCTTCTTTCGATGACTCCGTAGGGGCCGGAGTAAGGTGGCGTGAGGGGTGGTGTTTGGGCGTCGGTGCGAAGAAAGACATGTTTTGTTGAATGAAGGTCTTGGGGGGTGTAACAGTGGTCTGGTGGTTTGTAAGTTTGCTTGCAGGGTGCCAACTTTCCGACGATGTTTCGAAGACGGCTGATGTTGTTGTTTGATGGTGTGTCAGGGAAGAATTCACCTGGGATGACGAGGGGTTCACCAAAGACCATTTCTGCTGGAGAGGCGTCGAGTCCTTCTTTTGGAGTGGTTCGTAGGCCGAGGAGTACCCAGGGTAGTTGCGACGACCATGTGGAGTTGTTGCATCGTGACATCAGGGCAGCTTTCAAAGTTCTATGAAGTCGTTCCACCATGCCGTTTGCTTCTGGATTGTAGGCTGTAGTGTGATGGACTGTGGTGCCCATTAGCTGTCCCAAGGAGGTCCATAAATGCGATGTGAAGGTTGTGCCATGGTCGGAGGTGATGTGTTCAGGAATGCCGAATCTGGAGATCCAACCTGACAACAGGGAGGAGGCGCATGAAGTAGATGTTGCGTTGGCCATGGGGATGGCTTCTGGCCATCTGGTGGAGCAATCGATAATGGTGAACAGGTAACGATGTCCATCGGAAGGGGTCCCACAACATCCACGTGAATATGAGCAAAACGCCTTTGTGGTTGGTGGAAGGCTCCTGGGCCGGTTTCTGTGTGACGATGAACTTTGGATTTTTGGCAGGGCACGCAGGATCGCACCCAGTTTCCTGCATCGCGGGAGATCTTGTGCCAGATGAACTTCTGTGTAAGTAGTTGTGTGGTTGCTCTACGTGAGGGATGTGAGAGGCCGTGGATCAAGTTGAAAACGTGGCGACGCAGGGATGAAGTTATCCAAGGGCGTGGACGTCCGGTGCTCACGTCGCAGAGGATGGAGATGTTAGAATCTCCCAGGGGACATCCTTCCATTGTAAAGCCGTGATTGCTGTCCTCACTGCTGTAGTTTCAGGGTCCTGTTGTTGTTCCTTGGCGAGTTGGTTGTAGTCAAGTCCTAGCTGAACTGCGTTGATCTCGATTCTGGAGAGTGCGTCAGCTACAGGATTTTTCTTGCCGGGCAGGTGGGTGAGGGTACAGTTGAATTCGGCGATTGCGGAGAGGTGTCGGCGTTGTCGAGGGGACCAAGCGTCTTTTTGTTTTGTAAGGGCGTGGACCAAAGGCATGTGATCTGTCTGCACGGTGAACGTTGCGCCTTCCAAAAAGTGGCTGAAGTGGCGGATGACTTGGTGGACGGCAAGGAGTTCTCTGTCGAAGGTGGAGTAGTTCTTTTCAGCTTTAACGAGCTTGCGACTGAAAAAACTCAGGGGATGAGGCTGTCCGTGTACCACTTAATCCAAAACAGCTCCGATGGCGATGTTGCTGGCATCCGTGGTGACGATGAGAGGGTTCTTGGGGTTGGGAAAAACCAAGAGAGTTGATGAGGCAAGGGCATCTTTTGCTTTTTGGAAGGCATCTTCTTGAAGAGGGCCCCACGTTAGATCCTTGGGTTTGCCTGCTAGTACCGAGTATAGTGGTGCCATGGTGGATGCAATCTTGGGCAGGAACCGATGATAGTAGTTGACCATTCCGACAAATTCTTGGAGGGCCTTGACTGTAGAGGGAGTAGGGTAGCGTTGGATGGAGGCCACTTTGTCTTGAAGAGGTGCAACTCCGGCGGGCGAGAGGTGGTGTCCCAGAAAATCCACTTCTCTGGCGCCGAATACGCACTTGTCGTATCGCACCACCAGGCCGTTTTTCTGCAGGAGCTCCAAAACTTGAGCTAGGTGCTGTACGTGTTCTTCCTTTGATGCAGAGAAGATGAGGATGTCGTCGATGTAACAGACACAGAAGGGAAGATCGCCGAGGATACCATCCATCATTCTCTGAAAAGTGGCTCCGGAGTTTCGTAGTCCAAAACAACTGTAGTTGAAGGTGAAGGTGCCAAATGGTGTAGTGATAGCAGTCTTGGAGATGTCATCTGGGTGCATAGGGACCTGGTAGTAGCCTTTGAGGAGGTCCAGCTTGAAGAAGATTCTGGCACCATGGAGGAAGGAGGTAATATCCGCAATGTTGGGTAGTGGGTAGTGGTCGGGTTTCGTTCTAGTGTTGAGGCGACTGTAGCCACCACATGGTCGCAGGGTGCCATCCTTCTTGGTTACAATGTGCAGAGGTGATGCCCAGGGACTTGACGCCTTTTGGCAGATGCCTAAACGCTCCAGTTCTGCAAAGGTCTGCTTTGCTACCACCAATTTATCTGGAGCCAGTCGCCGAAACTTGGAGAACACAGGTGGGCCAGATGTCTTGATACAATGATAGATACCGTGCTTTGCTGGCTGCTGAGGATGTTGACGGAGTTCCGGCTTGAAGACGTCAGGGTAGGTGTTGCGCAGGTGAGAAAAACTGTTTGCTGCATTGTCCACTTGTAGAGCCAGGTTGATGGGCGCAGCGGTGATAGGAGTGGCCGTTAAGGAGGCTGCATCCATCAAACGACACCCAGCAACATCGACGAGGAGTTGATAGATGGCTAAGAAGTCAGCTCCAAGTAGAGGGAGGGTGACGTCTGCCACTATGAAGTTCCAGCTGTAAGTACGACCAGCGATGTTGATCTTCAGGTGTTGTTGACCGTATACAGGAATGGTAGTGCCGTTAGCTGCTGCCAGACGGATGTTGGTTGCTGGTTGATACGGGCCCTAGCATCGAGCTACTGGCAGGAGGGAACGAGCAGCTCCAGTGTCCACAAGGAAGCGAGTACCTGATGTAGGGTCCTGCAGGAAGAAAGCGTTGACTCCAGTGGGGGCCGCCTCAATGTGCGCCTGCTTCACATTTTCTGGCTCGGGGACCAAATCTGGCATGGTAGAAACAAAACTGGTCTCTGAAGTTCCTTTTGTCCCCTGGTTGGTGTGGATGACTTGCATGGTACCGTTGTTTACTCACTTGGCGAGTGGTTGCTGGTGGACGGTGTGCTGCTGCGACTTCTGCGGCATCCTCTTGGGATGAGGGAAGGGGACCAGTAGGTACAGCAGTGATGTGACGGGCTGATGCTGCATGGGCGTCCACTAATTTGTCCGCTTGTAGTTGAAGGTCATCTTCGCCGATTTCCTCTGCATTGGGAATAGCTGCACGAATGGGTTCTGGTAGGGAAAGGAGCCATAGTGCTCGCAGTAAGTCAACTTGGCGTGGCTTCCCATTGGATGCTGAAGGAAGTCTTGCTAATGCCTTCATTTCCAGTAAGGCCTCAGAAGGTTTCTGGTAGCCAAGTGGTTGTTTCGACAGCTGGAGGAGTTGTGCAGTTTGCAGTACTGGCGAAGGTGTAAACCGTTGCAGGAGATAGGCCTTTAGATCTTCATATTGTACTGCTGCATCGCCCTTTGTCTCCAGCCACTCTGCTATGCGAGGGAAGAGATCATCTGGAAGGGCTGCTAAGACGTGATCAGCTTTTGAGGAGGAGTGGTTTACTTTTTTAAGCCGGAATTGTACTTCAGCACGTCTGAACCAAGTTGGCGCCTCAATTGTGGAGAATGTGGATAGCTTGATTTGGGCGGCTGCGGCTGGGTAGTTGTCTGACTCGGTGGGCGAAGTCATTTTGTAGAGGCGTTTTGTGGTGCAGCTTAAGTTACACTCCGGGGTCACCAATGTAGCGGCAGCTACTCTAGTCTTATGAGTTACCTCTCTTAAGCGTGTCTATAATCCTTAAGTGTGTCTATAATCCTTAAAGTGGTAGGCAGTCTATTATAGTACTCTTTACTTGGAGGTTTAAGAGAGGTTTGGAGGAAGACTAGTGGTGAGGTTTTAATCTGGTTTATTCACTTGCTTGCTTGTTGGATTTCTTGGCTATCGACCAGAGGCATATAGCCAAAGATCATTAAGCCATTGGATCCATTTTATTATATCAATCTATATAAGGTCATAAAGTTTTGTCTCCCTCAGAAAACTCATTAATTTGTTTATAATATTCTTATCATCTGATAGAATATTTTCGATGCTGAAAGCAATATTTTTACGTTGGAAATATTGTTTAATTTTAGTTCTTTGGTTTTCATATTCATTACAAAAAATTATTAAATGAGTGATGGACATTACTGATGTGCATGCTGGGCACATGGGGGGAAAATTTCTATTAACATAGGGTTCTAGGTGTGTTAACCATGTGGCGTTAACCCTTAAACGGGCCAACACCACCTCGTCCCTGCGACTACGCCATGATGACGTAGCCCAGGGTTCAATAACTTTTCTGACTTTGTTTTTGATGTCTAATCTGGTCCACTGCCTTTGCCACAGGAGATGAATTCGAGACTTAATGAGGGAACCAAAACACCTGAGATCCGTACGGACTATGCTAAGGACCAGATCAACAGTTGACCCGGCTAGTATATCAGCCTGTTCATTGCCATAGATACCATAATGTGAAGGTACTCATATTAGCTTGATTGATTTATTGGCACAAAACAGCTTACTAATGATATTACCCTGTATTTCGTTGTTAGTTGTATTTAAGGATTTGATAGCTTGAAGTGAACTTAATGAATCTGTAAAAATAACTATCCTATCGTGGGTCGTCGATAGGGCAAAATCCAAAGCTTTATTAATAGCAAAAAGTTCAGCAATAAAAATAGATGTATGAATCGGCAGTCTGAATCTTAACTGACATTCAGTCGACCATACACCTGCACCCACACATTCATCCGTCTTGGAACCGTCGGTATACAGATGGAAATATGAAAGATGTTGAACAATTATCTCACGAAACCTCTGGTGTACCTTCACCTCCGGCACCCGGGATTTAACCCCTGGCAGCCAGGAATCCACAATAGTGAAGGGGGGTGTTACCCAGGGTGCAATATTTACTAAAACCAGGGAATCGATTGTTGATAATTCTATACCGACACACTCTACGAGGTCGTGGAGTCTTGCTCTGAGGGACCTCACGCCAGTGCCCTCCGGGGCCGTGCGACGCCCAGGCTGATAACTATCGCCATGGCCCCCCGGCTGCAAATGCCTCACCAAGGCATTACCGGGAGGATGACTCGGCTCCCCGGGTACCTGAACTTGGGGCCTGGTCCCCATTGGCCTCACACCAGTGCCCCCTGGGGCGCAGGGGTTCCCGGACGGACGACTCGGTCCCTCTGCCAGGGGCCTATCGCCATGGCCCCCCGGGTGCTGTTGCCGAAGCAAGGCATTCCCGGGAAGATGACTCGGCACCCTGGATTTCTTAGCACAATATAGTAAAAGTTGTTGATCTCGTCTCAATCGGAGGGGAGGCACTTGTGACTCCACCTCTAGACGCTCGATTCGAGTGCAACGTAGGGCTCCAAGACACACACGCAAACATGCATTCTGTACAACATCCAAACCTTTCAACACAGACTCAGATGCCGAACCATACACTATTGACCCATAATCTACTCTAGATCTAATCAGGGATTTATACAGCATTAGCAATGACTTCCTATCTGCTCCCCATTGAGTACCAGAAATGCACTTCAGCAAATTAAGTGCTTTTAAACATTTAATTTTTAACTGACTGACATGGACTCGCCATGTCAGTCGACTGTCAAAATGCAGTCCAAGAAATTTAGTAGAATTTTGAAAAGGTATGGGGTTGACACCCATAGTCAGCCTGACGTCTGGCTTCTTCCTATGAGTGAAAATAACCCCTACACTCTTTCTTACTGAAAACTTAAAACCCCACTGGAGGCCCCAATTGTGAATCAAATCCAGTGCCAATTGGATCCGAGTTGCCGAAAACTCTGCATTACAGCTGGAGTGCAATATCGCACAGTCGTCGGCGTACAGTGAGTATTTAAGATTTTGAGGAGGAGCTGGTAGTATGTCATTGATCATACATAGAAATAAGGTCGGAGACAGAACACTCCCCTGGGGCACCCCATTTGCCTGGACAAATATGTCCGAGAAAGTTACTGTGTCCGAAAAAAGCTTGACAGAGAAAGTTCTGTCAGAAATGAAATTCTTAACAAAAAAGGGCAGGTTACCGCGTAATCCCATCGCATATAGTTTCCTGAGGAGGCCATGTCGCCAAGTCATGTCGTAGGCTTTTTCAATGTCTAAAAATACTGCAATCAAAAATTTTTTTTTGGCAAATGCCTCTTGAATTTGAACTTCCAGGTTCACTAGCTGATCGAGCGTCTGGCGACCTTTACGGAAGCCGCACTGCTCGTCAACCAGCAAATTCCTGGAATTTATAAAATGCAATAGCCTACGATTAACAATTCGTTCCATGACCTTGCATAAGCAACTTGTGAGCGCAATAGGGCGATACGATGAAGTCGATCTGGGGTCCCCCCTTCCTTTCGGTATGGGAATGACATGTGCAAAGTGCCACGAGTTTGGAAAGGTGTGACCCCTCCAAATCTCGTTAAACACTTGCGACATCTTGATCATGGAATCATGATCAAGATGCTTTATCATCTCATACCGAATCTCATCGGGTCCTGGGGATGTCCCACTACAGGCTCCTAGGGCTTGGACAAGCTCTTGCATTGTTAGATCACTGTTGTAATCTAATTCATCTCCTGTGGCAAAGTCAATATGCTGCAGCTCCGATGCTTCCTTGATGGGCAGGAAAGCTGGATGGTAATTTTCAGAGCTGCTAGCAAAAGAGAACTGCCTGGCGAGGGCGTTAGCAATGTCTCTAGGTTCGTCATAATTGATGTTATTAAAAGTGATGTTGGTAATTTTATTAGAGATTTTTTTCTTATTTAATTTTCTTACAGTGGACCAGACTTGGGAAATTGATGTTTCACTGTTGATACTAGAGACAAAGCATCGCCAGGAGTCTCGTTTGGCTTGTCTGATGGTTCGACGAGCCCTAGCTCTCGCAAGTTTATACTTGCGAAAGTTCTCATCACTAATGCGATTTTTGAAAAGCCTGTAGGCTCTATTCCTCTCACACAGTACCCTGCGGCAATCTGGCGTCCACCATGGAACTCTATGCTTTGCGCTATCTACCGAAGTCTTAGGAATTGTTGCCATTGCGGCTTTGAGGATATTATCTTGAATATTATTTACTTTATCATCAATGGTTTCTCCAAGAATTTCAATATTGACACCCTTTGTGAAGGACACCCAGTCTGCTTTTTTTACGTTAAATTTAGGTGCTGAAGGCTCTTTAATAGCGTCGCTTTTAAATTTAATCACAATAGGAAAATGGTCGCTTCCCAATGAGTCATCAATGGGTAGCCACTGGCAAGAGGCTGCAATTGATGGGGAGACCAGAGATAGGTCAAGAACGCTAAAATTACCAGTATGATCATCAACTCTCGTCGGACTACCGTCGTTCAGAAGAACCAAATTGGAATCACTGATTAGCCTAGCCATCTGTTCCCCCTTTCTGTCATCCTGCAGGGAACCCCATAACGTATGATGAGCATTAAAATCACCTACAATTAATTTTCTACAGGGCAGACTGTCCTGTAGATCAAAAACATCATCATAAGTTACTGTATCAGGAGGACAGTAGACAGAACAGATAGTCAGGTAGGTGCCACCGAATTTTACTCTGCAAGCGACACTTTCCAGAGGAAAATTACAGGGCACATCAGTGAAAGGGAGGTTATGGCGGATGTAGATTGCCACTCCACCTCCACCCCTCCCCCCACGGTCCCTCCTAATTAACTTGTAGTTCCGAAGCTGAACAACCTCGTCTTCGACTTGGTCGTTCAGATGAGTTTCCTGAAGGGCAATAATATCGGCAGCGTAAGAACAAGTCAAAAGTTTAAGTTCATTTAATCTAGCTCTAAGACTTCGACAGTTCCATTGGAGTATGGTTAGCGCGAAGATTATCGCTGTTTATGGGGTTTCTTGGAGCCTTGTTCGTCTGGCCGAACCTTTTTGTGCTGGGAGGGAAGACCCTCTTCCTCCTCTGCACTTCCCGGGGACCTCCCGCGGGCAGGTTTCGCGACGGTAGTCTCCATCGCCTATTCCTCTCCATGAGGTACAGAGCCAGTCCTTGAACGGCTCGTCTCGCGACGAACCGGACGACTCCCGGATGTAGGATTCATGGGAGTCACCTGAGCGAGAACATGAGATTTTGAAGCTGATACGGTATCATCAGCTTTGTGGTGCTTTTTTTGCTGGGTTGATTCAACAACTTCTAATTTCTTTGTCAAACTTTCTACTAGCAACGTTAATTTACTTACAGTATCCTTCAAGTCTTTAATTTCATTATCTTTAGCTTGGATAGCCACGTTAACATTTGTTGTAGTTACAGGAGCAGTGGTGCCAGTCATAGCTGCAGCATAGGAAACTGTGGGAGTTTGGTTAACCCCCTCCACCTTCCTCTTTGCCTCACCATAACTGACATCATGAGCCCTCATGTATGCCATTGCTTCAGTCTCCACTTTAAGGCTCCTGCAGTCACCTGCACTTGCCTGGTGGGGGCCGCCACAATTAGCACACCTGAAGACTGTCTCTGAACACAACTCCGTCTCGTGTCTACCTGCACATTTACCACAAGTGAATGAATCTTTATTGAAGCACCTCAATGCTGTGTGTCCGAATTTCTGGCAGCAGAAACAACGCATCGGTTTCTGAATGTATGGTCTAACGTGAACTATTTCATATCCAATCTTTACCGTTTCCGGAATCTGGGCTGAAGCAAAAGTCAGGAAACACAAGCCAAATTTCTCTCTCTTGTTCTCTCTCATCCTGGTCATACTTTGAACATCAATAATGCCTTGGTCCTTCATTCCTTCCAAAATTTCAGCCTCATCCAGAGCGGCCAAATCCCTATGGAAAATGACGCCCTTACAGGTATTCGGCCCCACTGGAATGGTGGCTTTCACCTTAAAGTTATGAATTTGCGTCAGTTTAAGGAGATCCTTAACCTGGGATGCCTTCAGTACTTTTACCAGGATACTACCATCACGCAACTTGTTAGCAGCAGCAAGACTGCCACCCACTTGACCATCAAGGACCTTTTTGACGATAAAGGGGTTAAAGTTTTTGAGAGACTGACCCACATCTACACATCTAATATTTACATAGCGAGCATTCATAGGAGGAATTTTAACATCAGGTTGTCGTTGTCTGTCTGCCGTAGGGGTTCCATTATTGTCAGCCATTGTCCTAGTTTGGTCCTTGGTCGTTAACCTCCCTCCTTGAGGAGGAGGGAGGCTAGTCGGGGGTTCATCCATCCGGGGCATCGGACTACGTCCGACCCCTCTCCTCGCACACTCACCTACCTCCCTTAACTATTGTATCAACCCCCAAAAATGGACAATAATTTAGGGAATAAAAGTTACCTTTACTCGCCCCCCCCTAGTGGTAGCCTGGCGGCGTTCTCCAGTACCAGCTAGGGGATCGGAGTTTGTGCGGAAGGAACTTCCCCACCACCGAACCTGCCTAATGCGAGGGGTGGTGTAGTTAGAACCCACCTCCCAAGCGAATACCGTTGCTCAGCCAAGAGATAACCGTAGGCCCAGGAGGTCGCACGGAAAATATAGAAGAAAAGGTAGTTTAAGAAAAAGAGGTGCCCAAATGACACACCAGACTACTGGGCCCCCCTACCACAGGGTTTCCCCTGAGGCAGTGAGTGCTGCGGGTCTGGTGTGGGGAACAACTAACTACTATCTACCATATACTACTGGTTGTCCTCCAGCAAAAAACAAATCACTGAAGGTGTACACAGCAGTGCAGCAAAACGCTGCAAATTTACTTTACAATATTACTTTACACCAGGCAGAGAAACAACAGAGTACTGCCGGTAAGAGGCCTCGGTACACCAAGGTAACTCCACGAACAATACTGTAGTCTGTTGTTGCTATGCACAACGAGGACGAGGTCTGGACACAACAAAGTCTGGACGCATAATGTGGTTTATTCAGCGAGACATGCGGACATATAAAGGTATTACAATATCATATGGGTAACAATAATAACCAATCAGAGAGCAGCGAGACATGGCACGATGGGTCTCTTGATTCTGTAGCGTGGCAAGGTGGTGCGTGATCAAGAGCACCCTATTTTGGCCAATCAGGAAGCAGCAAGCCGTGGCGTGATAGGTCTCTTGATTCTGTAGTGTGGCAAGGTGGTGCGTGATCAAGAGCACCCTATTTTGGCCAATCAGCAATGAGGGCTGATGTTTGTGGCGGATGCGTGATTCTAGCTGTCACAACCTACAACAGTGTAATTTGTGTAAAGTGACTCCCTTCTCCTCTCATTTGTGTGTGGATTATATACTTATTGTGCTGATGAACTTCTGTGAGATAAGTATAATATTATGTACTATTATTGTTAGGTGGTTTACGTTAGGTATTTAGGATTATTTTAGTTATTAAGGATACTGTGTTTCTGTGTGTTATTGATTCTTTACATTTAAGATTACGTTGGGTATTGTTATATTGTGACCTCATTGGTTAATTTCATTTAGCTTTATTATTGTGGTTTATTGTTTAATGTGGTTTACTGTGTTAAGTGTTCAGTTACTGTATCTGGGATGTAACTGGTAATGGTGAGGGTTGGTGACTGTGTCGGCTTGGAATTCTGCTAATGTTATAGGTGACTTGAGCTGTATTTCAGTCTTCTGATGTTATTGTTTGTGATTGTTATTCCCCTTAAATATAATTATCTTTTTATAGACTCCTGAGTATAGTTAACCTTCCCTATTTCCCCCATTTTTACTTCTGTTCACTCTCCTGTGGTGGGTAATCACCGGTAATAGTTAGATAAGACGTTTGGCCAGAAAGGAGGGCGTAACAGGATTTTGGCGACCTCGCCAGGATTCCATGTCATAGCACAGTTCACTTGTTATCACCATGCATCTCGTTAGTGAAAGGGACGTATTCGAGTTTTGCAATTCGAACCCAAGGTTAGATGATCTTGTTGCTTTGTCAGTTCATGAGCTTAGGCTGATTACACAATATCTAGCACTAGAAATACATGGTACCGCTAATAAGCAAGAGTTACTAAATGAGGTGGCTAACAAGTTAAGTATTCTAGAAGTACCGGTAGTTGGTTGTGAAGGTGGTGAGACGAGTGGTACAAAGGAGCCTGTTATTACTCCAAGTAATGTTGCTATGCCGACAGAACAGCAGGCGTGAGTGCCTTTAGCACTTGACATTCATTTACAACTCCAATATGCTCAAATAATGTTAGAACAGTCTAGGATTAATGCTGAAGCAGAAACGACCAAGTTAGAGACTGCTCGAGTTCAAGCTCAACTTGAACAGACTAAATTGGATCATGAGGTTCAAATGAGGCAGTCACGTCAGAATGATTTTGAGATAACTAAGTATGTTAAATTAGTTCCAGAATTTAATGAGCATGATGTCACTAAGTTCTTTGCTATGTTTGAGAATGTTGCTTCAAGTTTATCATGGCCTAAATCCAAGTGGTCTATAATGCTACAGACAGTATTAAAAGGTAAAGCTCAAAATGCATATGCTTCATTGTCTGCTGATCAGAGTTTTGACTATGACACTGTTAAAAGAGTTATCATGAATGCGTACGAATTAGTACCTGAGGTATATAGACTTAAGTTTAGAACCGAACGTAAACCATCTAATCAGACGTATGTAGAGTTTGCTCGAGACAAGAGGGAATTGATGAATCGGTGGTTACACTCTAGTAAAGTAAAAACTCTGGATGACCTTAAACAACTAATTTTATTAGAGTATAGGAAAAGCATCCCAAGAGAGATTTCTGTATATCTTCTTGAGAGGGAAGTTAAGGGTATTGAGAGAGCTGCAATTTTGGTAGATGAATATTCACTGAATCATCGAATCCCTTCACAGAAGTTCACAACATATTGTAAAGGAAATGGAGTTTCTAATGAATCTTATCATGTGCGTGTTTCTCCCCAAGATGTTGCTGTGTCCCAGTCACCGTTCGAGCCAGTAAAGACTTTTGGTGAAAGTAAGGGTAATTTAAAGTTAAGGACTTGTTATTTGTGTGGGAAAGCCGGACATCTTGCGAGAGATTGTTGGAGCAAGCAGAGAGATGTCAGTCAGAGAGATATCTGTCAAAGAGATGTCAATCAGAGAGGTAAGCCAGTGGCATTAGTTTCTAAGGATAGATCCCTAGAAGGTGATTCAGCGAAGGTAACTTACAGAAGCCCTGCACGAATCAAGGGGGAAAATGACCAATGTCGCCATTCTGTTACACAGTCAGTGGCCTTGCTGTCCACTATGAGAGGTGAAAGTGTGGAAACAAGGATGGGTAGTACTGTAGTTAGAGCCAATAATCCTAAGTGGAACTGTGGTGAAGGTGATTTGGAGGAGGACCCATTTGTTGGTAATTATGATGCCTTTTTGTCTGAAGGTCTGATTTCTTGTGGTGAAAATAGGGAAGAAGTTACAATGCTTCGTGATTCGGGTGCTTTGCAATCTTTACTTTTGAAAGGAGTAGTTCCTGTTGAGAAGTCGGGTAAGACTGTCCTGGTGAATTCTTTGTGGGGTCTCGACGCAGTGCCGTTGGTGACTATTCACTTGGAGTCTGAACTTTTCTCAGGTTCTGCACTAGTAGGGGTTGTAGACCAGTTACCAGTCCCAGGTGTACAATTGATCCTTGGTAATGACTTGGCTGGAGGGAAGATGGGATCCTTGCCAGTAGTGTCTGAAGTACCTGTGGAATCGAAGGAGACTGAGAAGCTAGTAGAGGAAGTACCTGATGTTTTCCCAGTATGTGCCGTAACTAGGTCAATGACTGCTAGGAAAGAGTCTGAACCTGACGAGACAGAGATGGAACTTCCCCTGTGTGAGGATCTGGAAGTAGACTTAAGTGAAACATTTCTGGCTAACTTAGACAGTGGACATGAGAGTAGAGAGGAAGAAGAATTTTCGTTGTCTAGGAAAAACTTAATAGAACAGCAAAAGGCTGATTCTAGTCTTCAGAAATTGTTTGATATTGTTGATGATGAATGTTCAGAGTTTTATGTTACTAATGGTATATTAATGCGTCGGTGGAAACCACAAGCATGTAGTGAGGAAGATGCTGAATGGCGATCCATACATCAAATAGTTGTGCCGCAGGAATGTAGAGGGAATATTTTGAGGTTGGCACATGATTCCAGTTTTGCAGGTCATCAAGGAGTGCGGAAAACGTTAGATCGAGTGTGGAGGAACTTTTGGTGGCCTGGAGTACGTAAAGATGTGTCTCAGTATTGTAGGACATGTCATACGTGTCAACTGGTGGGTAAATGTAACCATCCTGTAAAGAAGGCTCCCCTTGTTCCAATCCCTCCATTTAATGAACCTTTCAACAGGGTAGTAGTAGATATTGTTGGCCCATTGCCAAAGACTACTTCTGGGAATGTATATATTTTAACTATGATGGATATGGCAACGAGATACCCTGAGGCAATACCGATCAGAAAGGCTAACACTAAAACAGTAGTCAAAGAGTTGGTAAACTTTTTTACAAGATTCGGGCTGCCAAAAGAAATGCAGTCGGATCAAGGTTCAGTTTTTATGTCAAAAAGCTGTAAACAGACATTGAAAGAACTGGGTATAAGTCAGGTTGTCTCCACTGCCTACCATCCACAAACACAAGGTGCTTTAGAAAGGTATCATCAAACATTAAAGAACATGTTGAGGAAATATTGTGCAGAGAATTCCAGAGACTGGGATAAAGGGTTACCTTTTGTCCTCTTTGCAACAAGGGAAGTCCCAAATGAAACTCTAGGATTCTCCCCTTTTGAGTTGATATTTACACATGAGGTTAGAGGGCCATTAACCCCCAGAGTCCGGGCAGCGGGATTTCCCGCTCGGTCGACAGAGGCCGGGCAGCGGGAAATCCCGCTCTGTCGACAGAGTCCGGGCAGCGGGAAATCCCGCTTTTGGTAATTTATGGGGAAAAACGCCAAATTTGTCGGGATTTTTTTTGATCTGGCTATACTTCACCACCAGACCTTTTCATCCCCACATTCAATCAGTGTGTGCTTGACCGTGACAATGGCTGGGCGTAGTGAAGAAAATACGGGCTCGTTCGATTCGGTGCATCCTACCGCGCTGCCGGGCGCACCCGCTCCTGTAACCTCCACTCCGCGGGTGCAACCAGCTAGATTGAGTCACAGCCACGCTCACAAAGCGAACGCAGCCTCGCTCTCACGGGAAAAGTGACCTCCATTCCTCACTTGATTTCTCGGCAATGGAGTGTCCTAGAGAGCTGGGGTTGGTTTTAATGGAAAGAGGAGGAGTTGATGGTGAGTACACAATCAAATTTAAGTTGTTCAGTATTGTAGTTTAGACGTAGGGAGTAAGAGAAGTAGAGTGATTTTCCGGGAAATACCCGGACAGGCAGGGTAAAAAATTAGTATTGAACCCGGAACCACAGTACGTATTTCCATTCTTGGCCCGTCCCGGAGGGGTTAAAGATACTAAAGGAGAGTTGGTTGGCACGAGAACAAACTCCGGGTTTGCTTGAGAATGTGACTGAGTTGAAAACCAGGATGCATAGATCATGGGAACTAGCAAGAGAGAACTTGGTAAATACACAAGGGAAAATGAAACATTGGTATGATAAGACTGCAAGGGTGAGGAACTTTAAGCCAGGAGACAGAGTATTGGTGTTGTTACCACTCCATGGACAACCATTAGAGGCAAAGTTTCAAGGCTCCTATGAGATACACAACAAAATCAGTGATGTAAACTACGTGGTATCTACTCCTGATAGAAGGAAAAGAAAGAGGTTGTGTCATATAAACATGCTCAAGGAGTACCATGCAAGAGATGAAAGTGATTCTAATCCTTGTGTTCCTGTATGTATTGTCAAGTTGCAGACAGATGTACCAGATGAATGTATGGAGCAAGATCCCGCTATTGAAATCACGGAACCATGGAACAGCAGTGAGGAAACTACTATTGCACTGGAGCAGAAGCTGGAGGAGAAGCTGTCCCACCTTAATGTGTCACAGAAGGAGGACTTCACTGCTCTCCTGTTGCGATACCCAGAAGTCTTCAGGAATACCCCGGGTTATACCAACATGACAACGCACGACGTCGATGTGGGAAGTGGACGACCAATTAAACAGTCTCCCTACCGAGTAAGCCCACAACAGGCCGCAGTGATCAGGAAGGAGCTAGACTACATGCTGCAATATAACCTTATTGAGCCATGTCAGTCTGAGTTGAGCTCACCTGTCATACTAGTACCTAAGCCAGGTGGGTCGTTTAGGTTTTGCATAGACTATCGCAAAGTAAATGAGGTGACAAGCACAGACTCCTACCCACTTCCTCGGGTGGAGGAATGCATCGATCAAGTGGGCCATGCAAAGTTTATCACTAAAGTAGATTTAGCAAAAGGATATTGGCAAGTCGGGTTGACAGAAAAAGCCAAAGAGATTAGTTCTTTTGTAGCTTTAGGTCAAACATTCAGGTGTAATGTGATGCCTTTTGGCATGAAAAATGCACCAGCAACCTTTCAAAGGCTCATGAATAGGATAACCTCTGATATTTCTGGATGTATAACCTATATTGATGATATTATTGTATTCAGTGATGAGTGGAAAGATCAGTTACAGAGAATGGATAGGTTACTTAGTCGCTTGCATGAGGCTGGACTTGTATTGAATTTTGAGAAGTGTGACTTTGTGAAGGCATATGTACAATACCTTGGATATATCATTGGGCAGGGGCACATCGCTCCCCCTACAGCTAAAATAGCAGTTATTATGAAGATGGATGCACCTAAGAATAAGAGTGAGTTGAGAAGATTCCTCGGAGCTATTGGTTATTACCGCAGGTTCGTCGTTAACTTTTCTTGTATTCCAGCTTCACTGACTAATTTGTTGAAGAAAGATGTTAAATATTCATGGAAACAAGATTGTGTAGTAGCTTTTGATCAGTTGAAGTCAATTTTGTGTAACAGACCTGTGTTACAAGCCCCAAATTTTTATAAAGATTTTAAGTTACTGGTGGATGCTTGTGATTTAGGAGCTGGTGGTGTACTCGTACAGGATGATGATAAGGGAATTGATTACCCCGTGTCATATTTCAGCAAAAAGTTCAATACTGCCCAAAAGAACTATTCAGTAATAGAGAAAGAACTGTTAGCTTTAATTTTGGCACTTCAACATTTTTCTGTTTATCTTAACCCTTCCAGAAACATAGATGTTTATACTGATCACCATCCTCTTAAGTTTTTAAATAAGTTTAAGAATAAAAATCAGAGATTAACAAGGTGGTCATTATATCGCCAAGAATATAACTTGAAAATACATCATGTCTCAGGACGAGCCAATGTGCTTGCCGACTGGTTGTTTAGGATATAAATTTAATATTTTGTGCTGAGTAAATATTGTCTTTGCCAACATTTTCTTTAAGGAGGGAGGTGTTACGAATTCTTCGATCACCACTTGTGTGTAACTACCGGTTTCGCCATCTCCTGTGGTTCTGCACAACAATGGGATAAGGAACTGCCCCAACCATATTCTGCTTCGGAACCACCACAATGTTTCGGGAACATTGTTTTTAAGGGATTCATTGAAGCTTCCTGGGGATATAAATACGCCAGAAAGAGTGTGCCCCAGTGGCTGAGTCTACATCCAGCCATGGCCCAGACAGCACCTACTGCCAACCACACCACTTCCCCTGTCGACCGTCTTGTTGGCAGGGTGAAGTGGTTTAACCATTTGAAGGGCTATGGCTTTATAACCTCAAACTCAAAAGATTATTTCGTCCACAGGAGGGGCATCCTCCTCTCTGCTGCCACCACCTCACCACCATCACTGGGAGACGGAGAGGAGGTGTCCTTCACTGTGGAAGAAGGGAGGAAGGGCGTGGAGGCTACCAACGTAGCCGGACCTGATAGTGGGCAGGTCCGAGGCTCACTCCATGCCCGTGGGAGGAGGACGGCTGACGCCCAACCACCGCAGCGACGGCAGCAGCAGGCAGACATCGTCACCGTCTGCACCAAGACTGCTGTTGCCTTAGCTGCAGAAGGGCTAGGTCGTCTCTCTGACCTCCTCCTGGACATCTTCAGGAGAAATGGCTTACCACCAATAGCCATTTCCCCTGATTTGCAACCACCCACTACTACTACAACCACCACCAAGAAACGAGGCAACAAGCCTGCAAGACGGGGAAGGAGCACAACGGATGCACCACCACCACCACCCGTTCCGGCCCACCCCCGTCGCCAGTTGATGTTGCCTCGCCCGCTCAACCGGGCGAACAGCTTGAAGGCACCACCACCACCACCACCACCACCACCACTACCACTTGAGACTTCAGAACTGGACTCTGCGACGGAGGAGGATACTCAGGTCCCTGACACCAGTTCCTGCTCTGCCTCCTCCACAACTACCACGAGAGAGGACACAACTAACAATATGGACCTGGAAGATGAAGGGGAATGGCAGACTGTCAAGAAGAGGAAGAAGAGGAGGAGGAAGGACAGCCCACCCACCAACCCACCACCCACAGTCACCGTGGACTGGTGGATGTCTGCCTCTCGTCGCCTCGACCTCTTCCATCAGCACATCCCCAGTTGCCAAGACCCCGACATCTTCCAGATCAGGGAAGTCTGGACCAGCAGCAGGTTGACATCACAGGCCAAATTTGAAAAATCCAAACCAATTGTCTTTGGCAGTAAAGAAATAGATAAGAAAGCAACAAAAAGTAAAAAGAGAAAGAAAAAATAAAACACTGCCTTAATGCCCACAACTATGGGTGATAAAAAAAAAAAAAAAAAAAAAAAAAAAAAAAAAAAAAAAAAATGCTTGACCTACAACAGTGTAACTTGTGTAAAGTGACTCCCTTCTCCTCTCATTTGTGTGTGGATTATATACTTATTGTGCTGATGAACTTCTGTGAGATAAGTATAATATTATGTACTATTATTGTTAGGTGGTTTACGTTAGGTATTTAGGATTATTTTAGTTATTAAGGATACTGTGTTTCTGTGTGTTATTGATTCTTTACATTTAAGATTACGTTGGGTATTGTTATATTGTGACCTCATTGGTTAATTTCATTTAGCTTTATTATTGTGGTTTATTGTTTAATGTGGTTTACTGTGTTAAGTGTTCAGTTACTGTATCTGGGATGTAACTGGTAATGGTGAGGGTTGGTGACTGTGTCGGCTTGGAATTCTGTGTGTGATTGTTATTCCCCTTAAATATAATTATCTTTTTATAGACTCCTGAGTATAGTTAACCTTCCCTATTTCCCCCATTTTTACTTCTGTTCACTCTCCTGTGGTGGGTAATCACCGGTAATAGTTAGATAAGACGTTTGGCCAGAAAGGAGGGCGTAACAGTGTGTATGTGTGATGAAGGCATGTATGTGTGATGAAGGCATGTGTGTGTGTGTGTGTGTGTGTGTGTGTGTGTGTTGGATGTGAAGGTTAATGAAACTTGACAACTCTACCACCATTAACACCATCAATTTACAACAGAAATTCCTATCACTACTACTATTATTATTATTACTATTTACAATAGTATTCCTATCACTATTATTATTATTATTACTACTATTTACAACATTATTGCTATTATTATTATTACTATTGATTTTTCTTGTCACTTCTACTATTACTATAATTACTATTATTATTGACTACTATTATTATCACTAATACTATTATTACTATCATTGCTATTGACAACTACTCTATTATTACTATCATTATTATTTTATATTTAGTGATGATAGTAGATATACTGTGTTTGGTAATGATGATAGTGTTGGTGAAATGAATACTGGTGTTTATTTAATGATGATAATGATAGTGAAAATTACCATAAGTTTCATGTAGGTGGTGATGACAACAAAAATAATAATAATAATAATAATAATAATAATAAAAAATGTTGAAAATAATACTGGTAATTGTAGTAAATGTTGATGAATGAGATTTTAATTTTATTGCCAAAAAAAACAACAACTTTCCTTTACATTAAAATTGGTGGGAGTGCTTGCCCGAATATATTTAATGCACTCGCCGTTAGTATTATTAAAATATATATACATACATACATACAGTAGGTTTTATGGAGATGATGAGGTGGAGGTGGTGAAATGGCAGTGAGGTAAATATTAATGGTGATGAAGATGGTGATGCTATGATGATGGTAGTGATGTGATGTGTTGGTGATTTGGAAGACTACTGAATCCTCCTCCTAACTATGTCAGAAAACAGACGCCCTCAATGGTACTAATAGGGAATCAGAGACCTTCCATTTAATTAAAGGGAGATTGATTCCTTTGTGGGTGAATTAGAAGGTCTCTGATTCCTCCAAACTTTGCCACCAAACAACAGATAGATCCCCTATTTGTACCATTGAGGGCATCTGTTTTGTGTCTTAGTTAGGAGGAATCAGTAGCCTTCCAATTTAATATTCACCAACAAGAGAATTTCCCCTGAAACTGATGATGAAACATAGTGAAAAAAATATATATTGTGGTGTTGGTTATGAGGGAAGTATAATAATATTTTTAGAATAATTTTATGGGAAAAAAATATATATATACTGATGACTTTCGTGTACACAGAGTAGCAATATTAATTTTTATACTCCTAAAAGTACACATACAAATTGGAAAATGGGTGAGTGATGATGGTGATGAGTGAATGGGTGATGGTGTGTATGTTATGATGGTGATGATAGTGAATGGGTGATGGTGGGTGAGTGATGATGGTGGGTGGGTGATGGTGTATATGTTATGATGGTGAGTGGGTGATGATGGTGAGTGGATAGTGTCGTACGGAGGGTCACAAACTACCACCCCTTAATTAAGCCAGCTAAAGGGGGACGAGACTCACCCCCTTAAACACACACACACACACACACACACACACCTGTCATTTCCTGTGATGTAGTTTAGAGGTGGTGTTCTAGGTCATGCTGGTGCGCCACCTTGGGTTGGTCGTTCCAATCTGGTGTAGCAGGCTGTTTCCCTCCGAGGTCTGATGATAGTGGGGTAGCGGCGGTTTGTCCACTACTGTGTGCAGGAACTCGTCTAGTTGTCTCTTAAATATTTCCAAGGTGCCCGAGTATGATAACAATCGGGGTCCCCGCACTGCTATACAGTTTTCTTTGAGTGTTTGCAGTCTTGTCCATCTCGTCGATATCGGTGGAATCATACATATTAGGCCTCTTCTTCCTCGGTTAACTGTTCTGATTGAACTTCCATTTTCCAAGTTAGGGACCAATCCATTAATAATTTTCCATATATATATAATGATGTAGCGTTCACGTCTTCATTCCAATGAGTACAGTTTCAGGTATTCCAATCGTTCCCAGTAATTCATGTCTTGCATTCTAGCCATCCTTGCGGTAAACGTTCGTTGTATTGCTTCTATTTTTCTAATCTGGCCGACTGTGTTTGGGTTCCAGAGCACACAACAGTATTCCAACAGTGGTAATATAAGTATTTTATAAGGTATCAAGAGTGCACCGGGTTGCCTTGTTTTAAAGGTCCTTAATATCCATCCCATGGTTTGTCTTGCCTTCGTAGTTACGTTGTCTATTTGTATCTGAAAATCACTGTCGCTGCTCATAGTGACTCCGAGATCTTTCAGATGATTACATTGTTCTATGATGTTGCCTTCTGGTGTTCTATAGTAGTCGCTGGGAGTTTCAACATTAAGGTGACGGTATCTCGGTAACTCAAATTTCGAACTGTTGAACTTCATGTTGTTGTTGTTTGCCCACTCATAAATGTTTTCTAGGTCTAGTTGTGTAATCTCTGGTCCTCATTATTTTTCACCATACTCAGAAGTCTGGTGTCATCTGCAAAACACGAGGCAAGGCAGTGGGACACGTTGGTATCTATATCGCCCATTAATATCAGGAACATAATAGGGCCAATGACCGACCCTTGCGCAACTCCGCTCAACACAGTTTTTTTGTCAGACTTAGTGCCTTCTACGACAACTGATTGGTTCCTGTTTTCTAGAAAGCAGTGTATCCATTTGAGCATTTTCCCTTTTATTCCAATATGTGATAACTTTCTTAATAGTATTTGACGATCCACTTTATTGAAAGCCTTGAAAAAATTCAGATAAATGACATCGACAGTGGCGTCCTTTTCGAGTGATTGAAGCACATCCATACGGTGTTGCAATAGTTGCGATAAGCATGATCGGCCATGTTTAAATCCGGGTTGCTTGGTATTGTATAGTGTATTAGACTCTAGATATTCGTTTAATCTTTTTACAACTATCCTCTCGAACACTTTAATCACGTGTGATGTTAGTGTAACTGGCCGATAATTTTTAGGTTCTGTTCTGTCGCCCCCTTTATAGATCGGTGTAATGAGCCCTTCCTTTAGTAGTGATGGGATAGTGCCTGAATCTAAAGAGGCTCTCCAAAGTATGTAGATGGGTATGGATATTGTGTTCATACATCGTTTCAGTAAAATGGCTGGGACTCCATCTGGTCCTGCTGATGCGTAAGGGTTGATGCTGGTGATTGATTGTTCAATATCTGTTTTGCTGAACTCTATATTTCTCAATTCAAACTCGGTAGCTCTCTGTGTAGAAGGGTTCCATTCTTCATCCTCCTGGAAGCAGGTCTGTCTACTAAATGCTGATACATTTTGCATATTCAGGGCTTCAGTCAGCTGTTGTGGGTTGTTAACCAGTGTACCATTGTGTTTAAGAGGTCCTATTCTGCTCTGCACCACGGATTTCTTTCTCGCTTAGTGAAAAAAATATTTTGGGTTATGAGATATAGCTTCTACCGCCTTTTCTTCTACTGCGATCAATTCTGTTTCGTGTGATTCAGCCAACTTCTTCTCTATATTAGTCAATTGCTCTTTAATTCTGCTATCCTCTCCTTCAAGTGCGATCCTTTTAGTCAGCTTAGTTCTCTTTCTCATTAATATTCTTCTATCTCTAGGTATGATTGTTTTTCTATGTTGTTTTCTTACTGGTACATATAGTGAACAGATGTAAGAAAGTTTACATTTCAGTTGTTGTCATGTTTCTCAGTTCCTTGTTCCAGTTGATATCTGCGACTGCATTATTAATGCTTGACCAGTCTGTGTTATCACTGAAAAAGTTCAAAGTAGAAAAAAACAAACACTTGCTACTCTCCGCGTCCTTCGTAGGCCAGTATTCTAAGGTAGTTTCTACTACTAGAAGTCTATGGTCTGACATGATTGTGTCCTCGGCCCACACACCATTGATGATATCTTCATTATTGGTGAAGAAGAGATCAAGAGTGTTCTGGCCACGGGTTGCCAAATCAATTATTTGTCTTAACATAAGCTCATCGATCAAGCTGAACAAGGCCAAGGCGTTGGCTTGTAGTCTGTCAGCTAGTGTTCCACCATATATGCTAAGTTCAGTCCAGTTGACATTGGGTAAGTTAAAATCTCCATTAATAATAACGGAGGGTTCAGGATTTCCCAACCTTTTCACTTCCAAAGTGATTGCTTCCAGCACTGTCGTAAAGTTTTCCAACAAGCAGCCTGGGCGATATACCGTTATTACCACTGTTCTCCATTTATGTATATACAACATAATATACTCTACCTGGCCATTGGATCCTGATGCTACAAGTTTAGTATAAGGGACTATATTTTCTCTGACGTAAATAGCCACTCCACCCTTTTTTATACCTTCTGCCCGTCCATGCGATATATTTGGTATTTTTTTATTGCTATTTCAGCGTCTCATATGTCTTTTCTCAGGTGTGATTCGGTTATACACATTAATAAACAGTTGTATATCTGGGAGAATTCGCCAAGCATTTTAGTTTTATATCTTTTTTTTCTGGGAAGTAAACCTTCTATGTTGCAGCATATCAGTGTGAGGAGCACCGGGTTAGGATCTTCATCTTGGTTGCCGTGTTCTGTTGTTCTTTTATTGTTGTCTTCGTTCAAATCTAGTTTTTTTCTTGTGTATATTGCATAGTTCTACGAATCACATTGCTTTTAGCAGAGATGAATGATGGACAATTAGTATTGAAAGCAGAGTGGTCAATCTTTTCTCTTGCATTAACGATACATTGTTGGTGTTTATTCTTGCATTCTTTAGATAAATGGTTTTCGGCACAGTAGCCACAGATTGTTTTATTTGCATGGCAATGTTCGTTTTTATGCCCATATCTCATACATCTACTACATTTCTGTACCCAATAGTGGTCATATACCTTACATCTAGTGAGGTGTAAGTAGACTCTATCATCATGTTTTTTTATTGCTAATCTTATTTGTGGTGAAACAGCAATTGCGGCAGTTTTAGTGTCTTCTGAGCAGGGTTTTGTGAACAATAGCCTTATTTCATTTTCATGGTCAATTAGCTCGGTTATGTATGGGTTCTTGTCTAATATTGACTGTAAAATTTCCGAGTCCTCAATTATGTTTGGTATGTGCATGACTGCATGCTTTTATATTTTGTGATAATTTCTTTTAAATTTATGACCTTGTTTTTAGCTTTTGACAATGCCGACGGCCCGTGTCCCTCCGGGAATGAGCACTGCATTGGCCTTGCCAGCCATCAGTGGCCCCCCAATGGGGGAGTGGACAGATATGGCTACTGGCGTGGGAGGGTCTCTGGGTTGCCCTGTAGAGGGAGTAGGGAAGAGGGATTGTATGAGAGTGGTAGCTGTGAATGTGAATGGAATGATGGATGGGACCAAGAGGCGAGAGATTGTAGAATGTTTTAAGAAAGGAAGAGTGGATGTGATGGGAGTGACGGAGACACACGTGAAAGGATGTGGAGTGGTTGAGTGTCAGGAAGGAAGGGAGAGTGGACTGTGGGAGGGAATTGAGGGAGGAGTAGTATGGACGGGCATGAATGAAAAGAGTAAAGGAAGAGGGAAGGAAGGGTGTGCGCTGTTGGTGTCTCCGTGGGTGTGGAAGGGAGTGGATGGACATGGGTGGAATGGATCAAGAATAGTATGGATGACTGGAAAGATTGGGATGGTAAAGTATGCTTGGGTGTGTGCTTATGCACCAGTGAATGAAAAGAGTAAGACAGGGAAAGAGAAGATGAGAGTGTTTTGGGAAGAGCTGAATGCATGTCTGAGAGGAATTGATAATGGAAGGAGAATAGTGATGATGGGAGATATGAATGGAAAGGTGGGAGGTGAGGAAGTGGGGAATATTGTGGGTAAATGGGGTGTAGAAGGAACAAATGAGAATGGTGAATATCTGGTGGATGTCTGTGCTGAGAGAGGGTTGTTCTTGGCGAACACCTTCTTTCAGCACAAGATGATCCACAGGTATACATGGAAGAGAAGGGATGAGAGAGGAGAGCAGAAGAGTTTGATTGACTATGTGGCAGTGGATGAAAGGTTGAGGAAGGATGTGTATGACGCAAAAGTAGTGAGAGGAATGGTCCATTGCTCCGACCATTTTGCGGTGTTGGTGAGGATGAAGGTTAGGGTTAAGTGGGAGTATAGTAGGAGGGATGAAGGGGTGAGGAATAAGAGGGTGGTGGCTAGTGGGAAATTAGATGTAGAAGAGTATAGGGAGGAATATAAGAGGAGGGTGGGTGAGGTGCTGGGGGATGTAAGGATGGGGATAGGGGAGGGAGTGGGAGTGAATGCGGTGTATGAAATGTTTAAGATGAGAGTATTAAGGACAGCAGCAGAGGTAGTAGGATATAAGTCACAGAAGAGGGGCAAGAAAGGGAGTGCTTGGTGGACAGAAGAAGTGAAAGATGCTGTAGAGGATAAGAGGAAGGCATATCGGAGAACACTACAGAGGAATGTGCCGGAAGAAGTGAGAGAGAGATGGAAAAGAGAATATAATGTGTGTAAGAGACAAGTGAAAATGATGGTGAGTGAGAGTAAAAGGAGAGTGGATGAGGAGTTTGGTATGAAGCTGAGTGAAAAGTTTAAAGAGAACAAGAAATTATTCTGGAAGGAGGTTAAAAGAGAAAGAGGAGAAGGAAAGTCTGGTAGTGTGAGAATGAAGAGAGAGGATGGAGTTACTGTGAGTAGAAGTGAGGAAGTGAAAGAAGTGTGGAAGAGGCATTTTGATCGGTTGATGAATGGGGGGACGGGAGGGGAGGCGGTGGTGACATGCATGGGGATGGAGGCAGGTGGTAGACGACAGGATGTACAGGGAGAATTAGGAAGGGAAGAGGTTAGGAAAGCAATAGGAAAGTTGAAGATGGGAAAGGCACCAGGGGTGGATGGGATAACTGCTGAAATGTTAAAGTGTGGGGGGGAGGTAGTGGTGGAGTGGATGTTGCTTATATGTACATTGGCCTGGAGGCAGGGAGAGGTGCCAGAGGATTGGAGGAGAGCCATAATTGTACCTTTGTATAAGGGGAAGGGAAGTAAGGATGAGTGTGGTAGCTATAGGGGAATAAGCCTTCTTAGTGTACCGGGGAAGGTGTACGGGAAGGTTCTGACTGAAAGACTGATGGAAGTAACAGGGAATAAAGTTAGTGAGGAGCAGGGAGGATTCAGAAAGGGTTGAGGATGTGTGGACCAAATATTTGCATTAAAATCAATAGTGGAGAAGTATATTGGGAAGGGTAAGAAGTTGTATGCTGCCTTCATGGACTTGGAGAAGGCATATGATAGAGTTGATAGGAAAGCTATGTCAGAGGTGTTGAGAATTTATGGAGTTGGGGGGCCTTTGCTGAAAGGTATTGAGGCTTTTTATGCAGATGCAAAAGCATGTGTACGGGTAGAGGGTGATCTAAGTGAGAGTTTTAATATTAGTGTAGGGCTGAGACAGGGGTGTGTTATGTCACCATGGCTGTTCAATATATATATGGATGGTTGTATGAGAGAGGTGAAAGCCAAAGTGAATGGTCTGGGGGTGAAGTTGAGGCTGAATGAAGCAAATTGGTCCCTGGTGGCAAGTTTGTTTGCGGATGACACTGTGCTGATGGCTGAGAATGAAAGGAATTTACAGAGAGTGGTGGACGAATTTCAGTCTGTGTGTAAACGAAGGAAACTGAAGGTGAATGTGGGTAAAAGTAAAGTGATGGTATTTGAAAGAGCAGAAACTGAAGTGATTGACTTTGCTACACCTTACAGAGTGGCTGTACCAACTGGGACGAAGTGTGAGATAACTCTGAGGGGTGAGAGGATGGAGGAAGTGAAGGAGTTTAAGTACCTGGGTACAGTTATGTGTAAACATGGAAGTATGGAAGGAGAAATTAGGGAGAGAGCAGTGAAGGGTAGACAGGTCATAGGATCACTGGGGAGGATTATGAAGGGTAGAAGTGTGAGTATGGAAGTGAAAAGGGGACTACGAAATAGTATAATCCTGCCAACACTGACATATGCGTCGGAGACATGGACATGGAATAGGGCGCATCAGTCTAGAATAGGTGCTGTGGAAATGAGTTACTTGAGAGGAGCATGTGGACTTACTAGATGGGATGGAGAAAGTAATGAGAATGTATATGTGAGATGTGGTATGAGTGAGAAGGCAATTGGTATTGAGTGTGGAGTGGTTGAGAGAGTGAAACGTAATACATTGAGATGGTATGGACATGTGGAGAGAATGCAAGGCGAGGAATTTGTAAAGAAGGTGTATGGAAGTGAAGTTGTAGGACCTGGTGTGAGAGGCAGACCACCGGTTAGATGGCAGAACAGAGTGGAAGAGTATGTAAAGGAGAGAAACATGAGGGGCAGAGGAGGGCTTGAACAAGTAAGGAGGGAGTGTTGGAACAGGGAGAACTGGAGACACTTCTGCCGTGGCCACCCCCTTGAGGGGAGTTCCCGGAGGGAACGAGGCGTCGGAGCTATAGATAGATAGATAGATGTGCGGGATAGATACTTTTGGGTTTAGCTTTCTTTCATTTAGTATGTGGTGTGTGTCGGTTAGTGTGTCTGAATTTTCTAGTGCTTCTAATGCTTGATTTCTTGCCGTTTCGGTAGGGAAAACCAGTTTTGTGGATTTCTCCTGGATTGTTTTCATCGTTACAATAGGGACATTCTTGAGGGCAGTTACAATTTTTTCTTTACTGTCTATCGAGCTAGATTCGTCCTTTAGGTTTGATGAATACAGCATGTTTATTAGGATCTACAGTTGAAATTATTTCATTATAGTTTGTGCTGCCTGTCTCTCTCTCTCTCTCACTAACACACACACACACACACTCTCTCTCTCTCGCTCACACACACACACACACACACACACTCTCTCTCTCGCTCACACACACACACACACACACACACTCACACTCTCTCTCTCTCTCTCTCTCTCTCTCTCTCTCTCTCTCTCTCTCTCTCTCTCTCTCTCTCTCTCTCTCTCTCTCTCTCTCTCTCACACACACACACACACACACACACTCTCTCTCTCTCTCTCTCACATACACACACACACACACACACACACACACACACACACACACACACACACACACACACACTCTCTCTCTCTCTCTCTCTCTCTCTCTCTCTCTCTCTCTCTCTCTCTCTCTCTCTCCTCTCTCTCTCTCTCTCTCTCTCTCTCTCACACACACACACACACACACTCTCTCTCTCTCTCTCTCTCTCTCTCTCTCTCTCTCTCTCTCTCTCTCTTCTCTCTCTCTCTCTCTCTCTCTCTCACACACACACCCTCTCTCTCTCTCTCTCTCTCACACACACACACACACACACACACTCTCTCTCACTAACACACACACACACACACACACTCTCTTCTCTCTCTCACACACACACACACACACTCTCTCTCACTAACACACACACACACTCTCTCTCACACTCACACACACTCTCTCTCTCTCTCTCTCTCACACACACCACTCTCTCACACACACACACACTCTCTCTCTCTCTCTCACACACACACACTCTCCGCACACACACACACACCCTCTCTCTCTCTCTCTCTCTCTCTCTCTCTCTCTCTCTCTCTCTCTCTCTCTCTCTCTTCTCACACTCTCTCCTCTTCTCTCTCTCTCTCTCTCTCTCTCTCACACACACACTCTCTCTCCCTCTCTCACACACACATACACACACTCTCTTTCTCTCTCTCTCTTTCACACACACACACTCTCTCTTACACACACATACACACACTCTCTTTCTCTCTCTCTCACAAACACACCATACACACACCTGTGTTGTAGTTGAGGACCTAGGTCCTGGGCCACACTGGTGCTCCACCCTCAGTAGTTGGTCGTTGTAGTTTGCTGCAGTAGGCTGTTTCCCTCGGTCGTTTGGTAGTAGTGTGGTAGCGAGGGTCTATCTGTATGGTTCTTAAGTATTTGTCTAACCCGACTTTGAAAGTTGTGAGAGTTCCTGTGTGTTCTCGGAGATGTCGGGGGAGACAGTTATACAGTCTGGGACCCTGTATGGTTAATGACGACCTCCTTCAGGGTTTGTATGCTTTTCAGTGTTCTCACTAGACCGTGGGGATGGCGCACAGTTTTCCTCTTCTAATGTTGTGTAGAACTCTAACTTTGTCTTCATTTCAAGTTTGGTACTATTCCGTTTATAATTGTCCATATGTATATTATCATATATCTTTGCCCTTGGTCTTTCCATTGAGTACATACATTCCGAGGTGTTCCAGTCTCTGCCAGTGGTCCATGTTGTTGAGTCCTTGGATTCGTGATGTGTAAGTTCGTTGGATTCCTTCAAGTTTCCTTATCTGGCCCATGTTAGTAGGGTTCCATTACTGGCAACAACAATATTCCACAATTGGTAATGTAAGTGCTTTAAATAACGTGATTAATGTAGGGGCCTCTCTTGTTTGGAATGTCCTAAGTATCCACCCCATATTTTTTCTAGTCCCTTCGCTACAATATTAACGATGTGGCAATGGAAACTAGCATCATCGCTAATTGTTACTCCTAAATCTGGCAAGTGGTTGTTCTGTATTATGTTATCTCCTTCTGGTGTTTTATAGTCCTCGTTAGCTAGTATGTGTTTCGGCTGCCGGTATCTTAACAACTCGAATTTAGAGCTGTTGAATGTCATGTTATTAATTTCTGCCAAATTATATATGGTTGTAAGGTCCTCTTGTATCCTTTCAAAGTCCTTCTGCTTCTTACTACACCGAGCAGTCTTGTATAATCTGCAACTTGTGATGTTTTGCAGTACTGTGTGTTGCAATCAATGTCACCAATATAAATGAGGAAGAGGAGGGGGCCGACCACCGAGCCCTGCGCTACTCCACTCTTCACATCCACTTTCACTGATTCGAAGCCTTCAACCATCACAGTCTGAACTCTGTCTTCGAAAAAGTTTTCTAGCACTTGTGCAGCTTCCCTCTGTATACCAATATGTGCAAGTTTTTGTAATAAAGTTAAGTGGTCCACCTTATCAAAGGCTTTGGAGAAGTCTAGATAGACTACATCCGCCCCATCTCCGTCTTGTAAAATATTCAGTCTATCCATCCTGTGTTGTAGGAGTTGCGACACACACCATCTTCCGCTTCTAAATCCGTGTTGCCCGATGTTATACAATTGTTCTACTTCAAGATATTTGGTGACTTGTTTCAAAACTATCCTCTCAAATATCTTAATCACATGTGATGTTAGAGCCACAGGTCTGTAATTTTTAGGTTCCGTTCTTGGTCCGTTTTTATACGCTTTTCCGTGTTTAAGTAGGCTAGGTATATCCCCTGTATCAAGTGATTTCCTCCACAGTAATTGTAGTGGTGTAGACACAGTAGACACACATTGCTTCATTAACACCGCTGGTATGCCGTCTATGTATGTGTGTGTGTGTATATATGTATGTATATGTGTGTTGTGTATGTATGTATGTATATGTGTGTGTGTGTATATGTATGTATGTCCTGCAGCAGAGTAGGTGTTCATTTCTCGTATGGATGATTCTATGCTGGACTTGCTTATTTCTATTTCATTCAGTTGTGATTCTGTGGGAGGTGTTGTTGCTGCACACACACTTCTCAACACACATACACACACTTCTCCACACACACACACACACACACACACTTCTACACACACACACACACACACACACACACACACACACACACACACTTCTCCACACACACACACTTCTCCACACACACACACACACCTTCTCCACACCCACACACACACACGAGTAGTAACAAATCCTTCATATTAATCAAATAATTCTATTGTAACTGATATTTGTATCTATATTATAGTTAGATATAGAAAATATGTTAATAATTGTGTTTTAGAATGAAAATACTGGATATTTCCCTGTATTTATAAAATGCTCAAATTTTTTTCAAGGAAACGTCCAAGATTCAAGGTATTTTAATTAGATACCTGGTAATTAAGTTAAAGTTAATTAAAGAAAACCCACATTATCTAGGGAATTGTTTGGATGATTCGGTTTTATATTTATTCATTTCGGCTCTGCCAGTGCACCAAAAATAAAAAAAATCTTATTTTTTGTAAATATTATAATAATGCATTAAAGCTAAGGATATATCAAGTATAATATATTGTTTACTTTGTTAAATATGATAATAATAAGGTCATGGAGCCGATACGAATGTGTATATAAAATTATAACAGTGTTGCAACGTTCGTGGTTTCGAAGCCCAATTTGGCTACTTTAGTCTAAACACCGACTCGATCATTTTCCTTGATTTGTTTAATTAAATTGAAGCTATTTTGGAATAGTTTAGGTCATGGGGTTAAAACTGTCTACAAATGATGACTTATTTAAATATGTTTCACATTTCTTAATAATAATATAACGAATTAAAGACTGATTTCCAAAACAGCATAATTCAGAAATTGCTGTAAATTAGTTTATATATGTAATAAACTTATAGAGCGTGCACCCCCCCCCCCCAGGAGTGTCACCACCGGAAGTGGGTTGGCGGCCATGATAAGTGGCCCTTCCCCTCAACCCGCCAGCCTGTTTAGCTTATGCCAGGGTAAGATATTATTTCATTTATTCGGTCTTTCATTGATAATATGGTATATTAACTACATTATAATGACTCACAATTGTTCAGTATGTATGTATGTATGTCCACACTAGAGTAATATGTGTGTATATATGCATGTCACACTAGAATATGTGTGTATGTATGTATGTCACACTAGAGTAATATGTATGTATGTATGTATATATGTCACACTAGAGTAATATGTATGTATGTATGTATATATGTCACACTAGAATATATGTGTATGTATGAATGTCACACTATGAGTAAAATGTATGTATGTATGTAAGGTAAGTGGAGGGAGAGGGAGACAGATTACAGTTATATATATTTGTCTTGTTTAATAAACCAGTTTAAGTTTAATTTCTTTGCATAATTTTCCGTATGGACATTATCTTAGCCTTGTTAATTGATTTAACAAAACCTGCATAATTAAATAACAAGATACAATGCTTTACAAATCAGGGAAATGTCAATAACTGTGGATAGAAACATACTATACAAGAACGTACGGGAGTTCAAAGCGCGCGCCAAAGGGCATTTCAAAATGGCCGCCGAGCAGGCTGGCTGGCGACACTCCTCCCCTATCTAATAACACAGGGTCGATCGCTCTATGTGTATAGCTCTGTAGGAGTAGGCCTCTACAGGCGTTCGTCAATTCCCGCCAAAATTTGAATTTCACCTGATGAAAATTTTATAACCACACAGTTATAGCAAATAAACTCTTACATTCCAATATAGATACGACAGACTATTTTTTCATTATGCTCAGGTAATAATCCATTAATATTTAATAATCCGGTATATACCAGTTTGCAATTGCAAACAAAGGGTTAAGAAGGGGAGAATCACTGAGAGGTAAATTGCTGATTCCACCCAAACTATTATAGTAACATTATAATTATTGGATTCCTGACACTGTTTTGGTGTACAATTTGAAACAACCTTAACCCCAACACACACACACACACACACACACACACACACACACACAAAAAAAAAAAACAGACCAAACACACACACACACAATCAAAAAATAAACAAACAGACAAACACACACACACACAATCAAAAATAAACAAACAGACAGACACACAAATAAACACACACACACAAACAAAAACAAAAAACAAACAAATAGACAAACAAACAAACACACAAAAAAAAAAAAAAAAAAAAACAGACAAACAAACACAAACAAAAACAAAAAACAAACAGACAGACAGACAGACAGACATACACACAAACAAAAAAGAAACACACACACAAACAAAAATAGAAACAAACCACACACACAAAAAAAAAGCAAACACAAACACACACAAATAAAAAAAAATAAAAAAAAAAACAGACAAACAAACAAACATACACACAAACTAAAAACAACAAACAAACACCCACACACAAACAAAAACCAAAAACAAACAAACAGACAGACAAAGACACACAGACAACAAACACACACACACAAAAAAAACACACAAACACACACACAAACAAACAAACAAAAGCACACACACAATATCCTAGGGTCTCCGCCCCCTCCCCCCTCCCTAACCCCCGCTGCAACCCATTTTAATAGAAAATGGAATTTGGAGGATTCAGTAGCCTTTCTTTCAGTTTGTTTGTTTGTGTGTGGTGTGTTTGTGTTTGTTTGTGTGTGTGTTTGTTTGTCTCTGTTTGTTTGCGTTTTTGTTTGTGTGTTGTGTTTGTGTTTTTGTTATTTGTGTGTGTGTGTTTGTTTGCGTGTTTTTTGTGTGTGTGTGTTTGTTGTTTTTTTGTTTACGCTTATCAATTTTTAACTTAAGAAGAGAATAGGTGTATTTATGACACGACAAAGAAAAGATAATAACGAAAAAAATAACTAAAAATATTTATTAATTAACAAGACACGATATGATATTATTACCCCCTTTACTCCCCATTAATTTGTATTCCATTTGAAAGTCGTAATAATTTCCTTCGTTTTATAAGCGAGTTGTGTAACAAAAAACATACTTATATTTTATGTGAGTGACTTTACAATGTCTCCTCCCCAATGTAGAACTACTGCTTATCAGAACTCATTTATTCCCAGAACCACATCCTTTTGGAATGTACAGTTGCCAAAAAAGGAATTGCGACAACTATTGATAGAACATTATATATATTAATGTCCATAGTTGTTTGTAGACATTATAAGTATGTATTACAGAAAGATATGTATATTTCTTTCTGTTATACATGCTTATAGTCCATACAAATAGATGTGGATATTACTATGGTTAAAGTTTCATCAAGATTTGTCGCAATTCCTTTTTTGGCAACTGTACTTCCTCAAAACTGCTTTCCACCAGTTTTTAATCCTCAGTCATTTAATTAACGGGAGAAACCATTATAGGAAATGGAAAGGCTACTGCTTCCTCCAAACTATGCCAGGAAACAAACAGAACCCCCTTCCATATGGAATTATACAAGGGATGTGTTGCTTTATAGCTGACTTTGGTTGCCTACACTGACTCCTAATTCAACACAAAAGGTTGCTTCTCTTAAATCCAACTGTTACACACACTATATGAATGAAGGATGCCATTAGGCACATGGACTTTGTTTTCATTGTTATTATTTTCCTTACTTCCTTCTGATTCAATAAAAAAAAAAGTATATATATATATATATATATATATATATATATTATATATATATATATATATATATATATATATATATATATATATATATATATATATATATATATGTATATATATATATAATATATATATATATATATATATATATATATATATATATATATATATATATATATTATATATATATATATATATATTATACAGGGTGTATCGCGAGGTATTATTCCTCTTCTCTCTCCTTCCCTCCCCTCCTTATTCCTCTCCTCCTTCCCTCCCCCTATTATTTCCCTCCTCTCTCCTCTCCTCTCCCTCCCTCCTCTCACCTCTCTCTCCTCTCTCCCACCCTCCCTCTCCATGGGCCAACTAAGGAATGAACTATTTACTGAAGCCAATGTACTATTCGGTCTCTCTCGCTCCTCAGGTAATTTTAATTACTATGCAGCTGGTCCAGGTTACCTCCTCTTACCTCCATCTCTTACCTACATCATCAATGTAAACAAAACACCGGGACCAGATAAAATCTCCCCGAGAATCTTGAAGGAAGTGAAATTCGAGTTAGCCAAGCCACTTTCCGTCATATTGAAGAAATCAATAAAAACGGGGAAAGTACTAATCGATTGGAAAACACCTAACGTAACACCTCTATTTAAGAAAGGAAATAAGTCACTACCTGGTAATTATCGACCACTAAGACTAACATCGGTAGTTTGTAAACTAACGGAAACAATTATCAGAGACAAAATTGTAAAGTTCCTAGAAGAGAATGGTATAATGTCACTATAATCAAAGACTCGCAATGCGGTTTTCGAAATAGACGGACCTGCCTCACAAACCTATTAGATTTTTTCTATGACGTTCATAACATGCATGATGAGTCGAGATCCGTGGACGTAATTTACCTAGATTTCCAAAAAGCTTTTGAAAAGGTCCCTCACAAGCGATTGATAAGAAAACTCGGCGCACACGGTATTATGGGGAAAGTCCAGGCATGGCTCGAAGACTGGCTGTCAGAGCGTAAACAGCGAGTAGTAATTAATGGAATAGCATCTGACTGGCGTAATGTTCAAAGTGGAGTTCCTCAGGGATCAGTATTGGGGCCCATCCTTTTTATAATTTATATTAATGATATAGATAATGGGCTCACTTGTAAAACATCAAAATTTACAGACGACACAAACCTAGCAAGTAAAGTAACCTCCAGAGAAGAGTGGCAAACCTTACAGCGTGATTTGGACACTTTGGTAGACTGGGCAAATGAGTGGCAAATGTATTTCAACGTAGAAAAGTGCAAAGTTCTTCATATTGGAAACGATAACAGTAAAGTACAATACACTATGAATAACGTTCAACTCTCAAGCGTAAATATGGAACGAGACCTCGGTGTCACAATAACAAATTACTTAAAACCTGGACATCAGTGTTCAGAAGTAAACAACACAGCAAACAGACTCATAGAATTTCTCGGTAGAACTTTTGAATTTAAATCAGAAGATCTTATTATTACATTATATAACTCACTCGTACGTCCTCACCTCGAATACTGTGTACAGCTGTGGTCCCCGTACTACAAGAAAGACATCGAAATACTGGAGAGAGTACAGCGTAGAATAACGAAAATGATCCCTAGATTACGAAATAAGCTCTATGAGGAGCGACTGAAGGAATTAAATCTATATAGCTTCAGCAAACGGCGACAAAGAGGAGACCTTATATAAGTCTTCAAAATAATCAAAGGTTTCAGTAATTTAAATGCCAGTAATTACTTCAGCATCGACAATAGAAATATAACCAGGAACAACGGGCTCAAGATCGTCGGGAAACGTTTTAACACGAATGAAGCTAATTTTTTCTTTTTTAATCGTATCGTAAATATTTGGAACCAACTGCCCTCTGCTGTTATAAGCTGTGCAACAATAGAGTCGCTCAAAAGTCACCTAGACAAGTATCTAGCTAATAACCCGAACCTCCAACTATTCACACTCGAATAAGATTAGCAACATAACCGCAGTTCACTTATTATATATACTCCGACAAGAGTAGAATAATCACAGACTCACCAGGTCAGTAGTATTCGTAGCATAGAGTGTAGGACCTAATTAAGACAGGCAGAGTATATTCCACTGGTATGTTTAGGTAGCTAGTACTCTATTACACCAATACTTTTCGTCATATATATATATATATATAACTATACTGTATATTAAGACATAGTGTAAGAACCTTCCTGCTGTCCTATATAAATTCCATGTTAGTTTTTCCATACTACATGGTATCTTTTCATTTCCTGCCAGCTTCTGCTGGAGGGAATGGTGGGGGGGGGGTAGCCTTCTTCTTTGCTATACTTTCCGTCACTCTTGTAGGTTAGATAGAATAGCAAAATCAAGCAGCCTCGTAAGGACCAGTAGGTCTGTTGCTGTTTGAATGTCCTTTGTATTCCTTTGTATTCCTCTTCCTCCTTCCTTCCTTTCCTCTTCCTCCATCCTTCCTTTCCTCTTCCTTCTTCCCTCCTTTCTTCCTCTTACTTCTATTCTCTCCATAGGGGCATCATTATATTAAGGGTTTTGACGTCCCTTCGGCCCCAGCCACTCCCTTTCAATTCTTTAACGGTCCCTCTTATCTTTCTATTTCAATCCTACTTGCTGTCTCACCTCTCTATCACCTTCTTCTGGCGCTATATGACCTCGCTGTTGCGGCACCTAATATCAATCAATCAATCAATCAATCTCCTCCAATCCTTTCCTTTCCTCACATTCCTCCTGCCTTCTTTCATTCAATTTTTTTCTCCCCCTTTTTTTCTTTCCTCCTATACCTTCTTTGCTCTCTTTTTCCTCCCTCCCTCCCTCCCTCCTTTTATTTTTCTCTCCCTTATCCATCCTTCCTTCCCTCCCTTCATTTCTCCCTCTCACCTCCTTCCCTCGCTCCCTCCCTTCCCCCCCACTCCCTCCTCCCATCCCCACCCACTGCCCCCCACTCCTTGACAACCCCCCCCCCCTTATTCCACCCCCCCTACCACCGTAACTTTGGCCAAATTCTCTCTCTCTCTCTCTCTCTCTCTCTCTCTCTCTCTCTCTCTCTCTCTCTCTCTCTCTCTCTCTCTCTCTCTCTCTCTCTCTCTCTCTCTCTCTCTCTCTCTCTCTCTCTCTCTCTCTCTCTCTCTCTCGTTTGAATTAGTTTTTTTTCTGACTCACTCTCTCTCACACTCTTTTTTTCTCACTCACTCTCTTTTTCTCACTCACTCTCTCTCACACTTTCTGTTTTTTTCACTCACACTCTCTTTTTCTCACTCACTCTTTCACACACTCTTTTTCGCACACTCTCACTCTTTTTCGCACTCACTCTCTCATTCACTTTCTTTCTCACTCTCTCTCATTCACTTTTTTTTTTCTCTCTCTCTCTCACACACACACACACACACACACTCTCTCTCTCTCTCTCTCTCTCTCTCTCTCTCTCTCTCTCTCTCTCTCTCTCTCTCTCTCTCTCTCTCTCTCTCTCTCTCTCTCTCTCTCTCTTACATATGTAACTGCACCTATTTGGCTATTAATAAATGTTTCAAATGTTTCAAATGTTTCTCGACGGATTTTAAAACACCTGCCAAAGATTTCTTGTCTAATTGGAAGGCTACTCATTCCTTCTACCCATGCCAGAAAACAGACGAGACCTCAGTGGTACAGCCACAATCAAATAACCACCGACACTCTCCTTCCATCGTGCAAATAAATCAGTATCATATCAAAATATAATCATACAACAACACCTTACGTCAACTCAACCCCCTCAGTTATTATCATAAATTGCTGCAAAATCATAAACGTGTTATTACCAAGATTATTATTATTATTATTATTGTTATTAGGTGCTGCAAAATCATACAGGTGTTGTTCTTTATTACCAAGATATTATTTTACTACGATGGAAGGAAAGTGTCGGTGTATATTTGATTGTGGCTGTACTACTAGGAGATATGTTTGGTGGCATAGTCTGGTGGAGAAAAAATCGCAGACCTTCCAATTCACCAACAAGAAAAAGAGAATATAACCTTAAAATACGTGAGGGATTTATTTATTTATGTTGTTATTGTTGTTGTTGTTGTTGTTGTAGTTGGTTGTGGGTGATGGAGGAGTGTGTTTGGAAAGTGAGGGGGAGTGTGTGTGTGAGGGTGCTTCAATAGTTGTGATTCGAAGCTTCACACGTGTCGAATCCCAAGTTAAAGGGAGTATTTAAGCTTCAATAGTTGTGATTCGAAGCTTCACACGTGTCGAATCCCAAGTTAAAGGGAGTATTTAAGCTTCAATAGTTGTGATTCGAAGCCTTACACTTGTCGAATTCCAAGTTGAAGGGAGTATTTAAGCTTCAATAGTTGCGATTCGAAGCTTCACACGTGTCGAATTCCAAGATGAAGAGAGTAATGAAGCTTCAATAGTTGTGATTCGAAGCTCCACACGTGTCGAATTCCAAGTTGAAGAGAGTAATGAAGCTTCAATAGTTGTGATTCAAAACTTTACACATTTCGAAATCTGAGTTGGATGGTTCGACCCGATAATATGGAACTGTGAGCTTTGGAATGGAGGGAGTTGGTGGTCAGTGTTAAGGTGAAGGTCGCAGGGGGAAGATCTCTCTCTTATTGTCTCTCATTTTTATCTCTTTATCAATTTCTCCTGTTTTCTTTATCTTTTTCTCTTTTTTCCTTATATTATTTTATTTCTCTTTCTCTTTTTTCCTTCTTTCTTTTCTTTTATTTATCTCTCTTTTTTCCTTCTGTTCTTTTATTTCTCTTTCCCCCCTCTTTTTCTTTCTTTTTCTCTTTTCCTTTATTTTTTTTATTTATCTTTTTCTTTTTGGTAAAGGTACAGAAGTGGACCTTACCGTATAATAGATATTTTACTGTCATTACCCACTATTTTGGACCATTCTAAGACACTTTTCTTCTGTGGTTTTTCTTCCTCAAATGCCCCGTTTTCGAGATATGCCCCATTCCCAATACCCATAGAAACATGGGGGGCCCGATGGGAATCGGGGGTTGACTGTTGGGGGAAACACGCATTTTACTATTGTTCTGCCTTTATAATACACTTTCAATCTGTATTTTATAGCCAAATGAGAATTATAGTAACAATATGGTATCAAGTGAGTTCTCCTAACGTGTCGAGCTCCAAGCGACCCTTTTTTTTTTTTTTTTTTCTATATCTTCCCCCCCCTCTCTCTTTTTCTTTCTTTTTTCTTATTTTTCTTTCTCTTTTTTTTCCTTTTTTCTTTTATATTTCTCTTTCTCTTCCCCCCCCTTCACACATTATCATACATCACTGTACAAGCGTGTGTGTGATTGACGAAAAGCTTGTTGGATATGGTTCAGTCATCTGGGCAAACCATCAATCACACACACCACGGTTATGCCTACACAATCACTCAGTTTGCTCAGGCATGGTTGATAGTCTGTGAAGGCCTTAAGGTGAGCTAGCCTTTTTACTCCTACCCTACTCCCGATCTTCTTAATTTGAAAAACAACACATGGGAAAATCAGTATTAGTGTTTTGAAACCCGAGTTTGAGAGCATCCTGACATGAGGTAAATAGAGGTGATTATTTCTACTTTTTTTGGTATTTATTGAAAGAATTACCGTTTTGTAGCAGTGTTGCCAGATTCATTATTTTGCCCCGGTCATTTCCTGTACTTTACCACGGTTATTTCCCGGTAGTTTGCCCAGGTTAGGTTCCGGTAGTCTGATGTGGTCTAGGTTAGGTTAGGTAAGGTCAGGCTAATTTCAAAATGCCCCATTTGAATAATATATGTTTATCATATATTTTAGACAAGTGACTATATTTTGGAGACGCATTATCTGTATCATTAATTAAAAAGATGCATAAATGTTGTTGTGTAGCTAATATTTGTCATAGCTAAGCAAATTATTCGACAGTTTGTCTCATGGGTTAAGGTAAGTATAAAGATATGTATGGATATTGGTGTGTTCATCAATTAAACCTGTAGATAAAATGTTATTTACAGCCTTTCCAATGAATAACATTATGATTCTGTTCTGTCTCAGTTGCAAACAATATTTAATCTATCACAGTGGTTCTTAACATTTTTTTTACCACGCCTCCCCTGGTAACAGTTCTTTCTCTCCACGCCCCCCTTGCATCTGTAGACAGATTTCACTCCCAAATTATAAGAAAAACAATGCCTTTCTAGTTCAATTACTAAGCATGAATTAGTCACATTAGTGAAATCAGCATCATACGCACCACATCATGATCATAAATACGCGTTTAAGAAAAAATAATCATGACCGTTAATACGACTTTACTGTAACTACCTCGTGATTTTAAGCACTTCCAAATCTGCTTTATTACAAAATGAATTCGCAACTATCTAAAAGCAAATACAACGACATGTGTGTTCACAATTCACCAATAAACTTAAGGCGTCTAAACATGTTTAGTTAAATTCATAAATATAACAAATGAACTAAAACATACCTAGTCCTCAATTGCCTGAAAAAATGTGAAAGAAAAGATGTTATAACCACGGACATGTAGGCTATGGGAGACTGGGAGAGAACGGGGCTCACCAGTGAGCAACAAAAGTATACAGGTAAAGGATGGGTAAACTTTCTTCCCTACCCTCCACCATGCATGGGTATCGATGGTCAGGGAGGGGGGGGGGGATCAATAATTACGATAAATAGTAAGCCTAGGAGACTTTTGAAACCTAGATTTTGTAATGACGATACTTCTGTATTTTTATAAACAAATCAATACTGGCCCACACTCTTGTCAAGAACATAACAGATATAACTGGAAACATCTCTACTTTTCACGTGAGGTTCTCGTCCCCCTGGAAATCACTCACGCCCCCTGGAAATCACTCACGCCCCCCAGGTTAAGAACCACTGGTCTATCAAGTGGGGTATACTGTATAAAGTGCTGAGGAATTATTGAGTCACTTTGGATCCCAAAGACCCTCTTATAAATCTTTAATTCTCCCTACTTTCTTTGTTTTCTTCTTGCTTGCTGTTTCTCCTCTCTATGACTATCTCTTTCTTCCTAATCCTACAGGGTCTTCCAGGCCTAGGGCGGTGTTACGACGAATTAATTCTGCACGACTTTAACGTTGCTAATAAATTTCAAATATCTAAAGAATACAAAGAATGATGAACAGCTGAGCAGATCAAATTAAAGTTCGGTTACATTTTTTGACACATGCACTAGCATTGGGTTAGAACAGATATTGGGATGATATTATCTTCATTTTGGAAATCACGTTGCGCCTATGTATTTTTTTTTTTCAAGTTATATTAAAGGCTAATTACATACTTATGTATGCGGATTGGCCACTTAGTTCCATTCACCACAGGTCCTTACATATTGATCAGTCTCATAGGTTGGCAAATACACACATGTTTGAAGCAATGAATACGAATCCCCACAACCCAACTGTAGCCCCTCCCTCCATTCAAGACTCCGCCCCTTCTCTAAACAGTGATTGAAACGCCATCTCTGTTCAATAAAAAAACCTCACAAAGCTTCTCGGAGGACTTTAGTCCCAGACTGTACATGTCATAAGGCTAGGTAGGTCCTATAAACCTTACCAGGAAACGGGACTCCCATCTTCTGGCAGTAGTGAGTAGATAGATGTCCACACTCTTCATTTTTATATTATTATTATTATTTGTCTAAGTTCGTCACTGAAATTATAATATATCCAGTTGGTAAGTTCGTGCATGAAACTTTTTTTTTTTTTTATTGGCACGAATTGGAATTACTGTAAGGGATTCGATTATATCAAGACACATTTGTAAGTATCGTGTGTCTTTTTAAACACCGACGTTATAAGTAATTTTGCTTTTCTTCTTCCAAGTTTGTAGTTAATCGTTCTTCTCGGTGTGGTAAGTTTTCCTGTGCACAAATGGGTAGGTAAGATATTTCTGAAAACATCCACCTATTTCATGCTTCCATTACGTTTAGGTCTGGTACTAAACCCAACCCTTTTATGGTTAAGCTCGCCCCTCCCTATCGCTACTAAACTATGGATAAAAATACTCACACATGCACACACAACAGAAAGAAAACAACACACACACACACACACAAAAGAAAGATATCAACACGCACACAAAAAAGAAAATAACACACACACACACACAATGAAAGGAAACAACACACACAAAAAAGAAAACACACACACACACACACACACACACACACACACACACATATATATAAAGAAAATAGAGAACAGGAAAAATGTCAACAACCGGTTTCTGACTTTGTATGACAGGTGGGTCAGGATTTATTTTTCAGCACTTCGCTTTTGCCAATGTACCTGTGAAATTGTACCTACGCCATTTTTAGGGGGTATTTTAACTTGTGACATTTTACCACTATATATATATATATATATATATATATATATATATATATATATATATATATATATATATATATATATATATATATATATATATATATATATATATATATATATATATATATATATATATATATATATATATATATATATATATATATATAACAGTGGGATGTCATGGTGGAGCCAAACACCTGCCACAAAAACCACTCTCCACCACAATCAACCTCTCACACAATTAAACCAATCTACCGAAGAGCGGAAAATTTTAGTTTTTGTGTGTGTGTTGTTTTCTTTCTTTTGTGTGTGTGTGTGTGTGTGTGTGTGTTGATTTCTTCTTTTTGTGTGTTTGTTGTTTTCTTTCTATTGTGTGTGTATTTTTATCCATAGTTTAGTAGCGATAGGGAGGCGAGCTTAACAATAAAAGTGTTGGGCTTAGTACCAGGTAATTTGAATGTTGGTTTACTTTGTGTTGATAGTTTAGTGTTTTATAAACACCGTACTGTTGAGTTAGAAAGAAAAGGTGGACTTCAACTAGTTATAATATTATTAAGTATGGTACCCAACTCATTATGAAGTTGGAATTTGACTTGGTCCGGGGTATTCACCAACTCGGAGACTTAAATTAGTCTGCCCTTGGCCACAGTGAGAAGCACAATTATTGTTGATTGGATAAATATACCTCTATAATAAAGTATTTATTTATAATTTGTACCATAATATAGTAATACTGTGAACCCTGGAGATACAATAAATAACTACTTGTATCCACTTCTACCCAGGTGGGGCTGACATTATTCTCTGTGAATATTAGTCATCCTCCACAGGGCTCGAATACAGATTGTTGTAGGATCTGGTCACTTTCTTGTGGATTTGACGAGATCTGGTCACATGGATTAAAAATACACGTGAGGTGTACTGCAACCGGAGGCTATTTTCTATTTTTTCACTGCTGTGTGGACCGCCAGCACGCAGGGGGTGTATTTCCCTTTGCATACAGCAGTGTAAACTCCCTCCCCCTTATGGTCCCTTCAGGGCTGGTCTCATGGAAGGTGCGGCCCCACTTGTAGCTCTTGTGGTAACTGCGACCAGAGTGTACAGGGGTCTGTGGGGCAGGAGGCCATTCTTCCCCGGGAGAACATCAATAACAACAACGACAACAACAACTTGTATTCACTCAGTCACTCATTGAAGACCACCAAATATTTTCCCAGGGTTTTGTTCTTCATTACCATATACAGACTAAGTAAGTGGTCTGCTGGGCCTGTCTTAAAAGCAATAGGTCCTATGCAAAATTCATTCATCTTACATAGAGGACCTACTTTTAGTGGAAAACCATGATAAAAATAAAGAAAATATAATGCAAATAAAGACCAGAGTAAGGTATAAATAAGAAATATAAAAACAGTATATATTTATTGTGTATCAAGGGTCTACAGTTTTTAATTTAACGTGGCAAAAGTATAAGTAAAAGTAATGAAGAGATTGAATGTCATTTGTGTGTGCCTAACTTTTCAGAGTGCAGGTAAAAGAGTGTTGGGAATTTATTGACGAAAGAACTAGTTGATTGAATATAATATGACACTTATGTTTACTTGGGTTGTATTGCAGGTTGTGAAGTGAAGTGGTTATGAAGACACACCAGAAATGCATCATCACATTCGCACCTCATCACTGACTGACATCACTACTGTAAATGGTGAGATGATTATTATTATTATTATTATTATTATTATTATTATTATTATTATTATTATTATGAGGGCATCACACATAACAACACTCTCGCATTCTCACTCTCCTACAGCTGTCTCCTCTCTCTCTCTCTCTCTCTCTCTCTCTCTCTCTCTCTCTCTCTCTCTCTCTCTCCTAAAGCTATATCCACACACACTCTCACACACTCTCTCTCTCTTCTAAAGCTCTATCCACACACACACATTCTCTCTCTCTCTCTCTCTCTCTCTCTCTCTCTCTCTCTCTCTCTCTCTCTCTCTCTCTCTCTCTCTCTCTCTCTCTCTCTCTCTCTCTCTCTCTCTCTCTCTCTCTCTCTCTCTTCTAAAACTATATCCACTCACACATACACATATTCTCTCTCTCTCATGGCGCTATATGACCTCGCTGTTGCGGCACCTAATATCAATTAATCACACATATTAACAACAACACTCCTACCTGACCATTCATTCATTGGGTCGTATTCAAGAACATCCGTGGTGTTGATGATGGTGTGGTACCGGTACGATGGCTCTGTTGTTTGTTTGTCTATGGTGACTTTGTACCAACCATCGTATGCACCACGAATGTTCTTGAATATGGCCCATTTATTCCTTAAGAGTACTTGACTTATATTTAGTTAAATTTAGTCCACTGGTTAAGAAAACGTTGTTATTGTACAGTTGGACACATGAATGAGTGGTACAGCCCAAGTGAAAGATGGTCAATTTCTCCCAATATCAAGTTCCTTAGTGCCAAATAGGAGACATCATCAGGGACAGAAGTCAGTATTGAGGATGGTAATAAAAAGCAAGTACCTGATAATACACATTGGTTACTCAAATGGGACAAGTATCTTTCACCTGGGCTGTACCACCCATTACTGTGTCCAACTGTACCATTGTGGAATTATTGTCTGGTATGTATAACAGTAACTTGACTTATATTTAGTGCACTGGTTAAGGAAGTGTTGTTATTATGTATTGTGGATTTGTATATTCATTGTCTGGTTCACTCATTGGTGTAGTTATGGCAGAATTATTTTCTGTACTTGTAAATTATTCCTTATAATTGTTATGTCATATTGATCAAACACACATGACCAGAGTAAAGATTGAAGGGGAAGGCAATAAACAAATAAATAGTTAAAACAATTGTACAGTAGCAGCCAATATAGAGACACTGTTATGTTTCAAGCTTTGTATATCCTGCCTTCTGATTTAAGCTTTCTTTTAATTTCTATAATATAAGTTATCAATTCCAACGAAAAGGGGAGAGTAGTGCAGTGTTGGTTAATGTGAAGCATCTGATTCTTCCAAACTATTCCAAGCAACAGGCCACCATTATTTTTGTTCATCTGGTGTTGTTTGTTTCCTGGCCTACTTTGGAGAAATCAAGAAGCTCTAATGTACACTCGTGATACGTAATCCCTGACCAGAGACGACCGACAGGCACCATACATACGGTACCCTGCATTCGAACTCAGCCTCTATAGGTGTACTGGGTGGGAAAATGAGCAATACCAGGCGATTCGAAGCTTTCTGCTCCTCACACTCTGGTCAGAAATTATGTATCACGAATGTACAGGCACAATCAAATCAAAATATAATCATATAACATGACATATCAATTCAACCCCTCAATTATAATTATGAGGTGGTGCAAAATCATACACGTGTTGTGCTTTATTACCAAGATATTGACTACGATGGAAGGAAAGTGTGGGTGGATATTTGATTGTGGCTGTACCAAAAGGATATTACCTCGTTAACTAACAATATCAACATTGCAGTATTTCATGAAAAAAAAAAATATAATGGTATTCTCATTGAAGATGGATTAATTGATTTGATATAATCTTCAAAGTATTGTATAGGTTAAATAGTTTTCAAATTGACAACCTATTTTTTTTATGAAATAATGGAAACTGTAGCTGATATTTACGTTCTACTTTGAGGAAAAGGCTGTTAGTTACTCAATTTGTATACATTTGAAATACAAATTGAGAGACGAAGAACTTTTTACTCGAAAAAGTAGTTTAATATGAGCATGGTGTGAGTATTCAGTGTATTGAGAAACAGCTTCACATAGTATACCTTCATACAATGTTGATATTTTGGAGGCATTGAAGGCATAGGTTTGATGTCCTCATTTCACCAATGTTGTTATAATCTTAAGTAAAGGGTATAATACGGTTCATATAAATAAAACTGTTATTATTACCGTACCTGTGTGTGTGATTTCTCTCTCACACACAGTATTACAATAACATCAACAGGTTTTATTTAAACTCTACATACACCCTTACACGTACAGTTGGCCTCAGGAATTGGTACACATAGCATTGGTTATAAGGGATGTGTATTCTATTCAAAATGTTGGCATTGTTGTTCTCACTGATTCAAGTATTATAGTTAAATAAATTATCTTGTAAAGTTTGGTGTTAGGAAATTAATTAACAATATTGTCCAGTTGTTACAAGCCCTTGATGTCACAGTGGTGTGTGTATACGAATTCCTGAGGCCGACTGTACAGTATTTGAATACTGTATAACAATGGATGTTATTATAACACCTGTCTGGGGGATTTGTCTCACACACAGTATTATAATAAGATAAAAACAATTTATTTGAAGCCTACACTCTTACAGGTATGAAAATATCAACATATTCACCTGATGGGAAAATAAAACAATGTGTTAATATAATAATGTATTTATTTTCCATTATACAAATTGTCTTTTCTTCCAGAAACCAACAAACTCAACCCACTATGTAACTTCATGTTATGTATTCCAGTTAACCAAGTGTTCGTCGACACACACATATCCAGGCCGTACCTTTCAAACCCCAGCAACAAGTTCTTCGATGTTGCCGTGCTGATTTAATGTCCTAGCATTCCAGTTACCAAATAAATATGATCCCTCTTATCACACAAAAAAACAAATTCGATGAGCGGGAGATTGTTAGCCCCCCTTGCCTAACTAAAGGCTGGGCGGGACTAGAGGCGTGATATTGTGTTAATGCATTTTGGTTTATTTGTATAAACTAAAAGAACAGTTGGGCACGTTGTTGTGGTTGGCAGGTAACCTGGCCATATGCAACTCACCCACACAACTCAGGTAAGGTAAAGTGGAGCGCGTGCCGGCTGCACTTGTCGACCATTTCACTCATGATTATAGAATTCATCTGGCCGAGATGCGCATCCACCTTCCTGCCTCAGAAGGCTTCGATTTGTGTAGGTAATAGCGATTATATTCCCACTAGCCATATACAGTACTAAAAAAAATATATAGGCTACACGTATTGCAGGTTTTATAGTGCAATTGTTATGAAGAGTTGATTGAAGTAGTACTCAGAGGAAAATAAAAAACCTTTATGTAAAAATACAGTAAACTTTTTCCTGAAAAGTAATGACCCTGAAAGCGACAAAACTCATCTAGCCAAAAACACAGTTCCTCCGACAACTTTTATCTGCGGGAAATAAATAAATAATTTATGGAACATAACATTGGCATTTCAGTACCGCAAGCAGAACACACACCAAATAAGACCCCATAATCAAACCTCGAGTACTTTGGTTGTATAACATAAGACACTACATCACCCATACTAATAATACGACACTATACTGACTAAGTAATATAGTTATAGCATAAAACCACTATACCACCCATACGACACTAAACTGCCTACCTAAGTAATATATAAGTCACTAAGGAAAATATATACTTCATTATTATTATGCACCTGTAGGGCATTTCCACCCATAGCTCCACAGAAATTGTACTGCCAATTTCACTTTCATTTTTCCCCCATTTCGCATCACCTCTAAATGAAGTGGATCTGTACTGATGTAACCGAGTAGGGCTGCTGCCTTTGCCTACAACACTATGGGACACACAGTATATGGCTGGTAGAGTTACTTACTTGACATGGTGGAGTAGGACCAGTGTCGTCGTCCACAGTCTCAGTCACTCATTGATTACACTTCACATCCCAATGCCAACTTGCATAAATAATTTTCCCAAACATAAAAATTACCTTATTTGCCATTAACCCTATTTCTCATCGTTGCATGTTCCCCTTTTCCCATCCCACAAATATCTTCATACTCACAGGTTCGTGTACAGTTGGCCTCAGGAATTCGTAGACAGGACATTAGTTAATAGGAGTCTTTATTCAACACATACAATAGGCATTGTTATTCTGATGGATTCTACTATTGGCCAGACATCATTACTAGAAAAGTTTGGCATTACCAAATTAATGCATAAAATTTTCTAGTTGTTATGAGCCCTTGATGTCACAATGGTGTAAATGAATTCCTGAGGCAGACTGTACATCTATATACTCTATTTCTATGTACTGTATCTCCCCCTCTCTGGCCGAGTTTTCACATCTGTAATCTAGACCTACCTCAGCCCATACCAGACACACACACACACACCTATGGAACACCAACATTTCTAGGACTCCTGTCGTCAATTTTTTCGTATAGTAACAAATCATTCCATTTCTCAATCTTTTATATACCAGGATACAAAACAAACAACTCATTTTCTTTCTATTCCTTTTATTTCATACTCCGAAGACTCTCCGGAACCCAACCAGGATCATCCCGCCAAAAATATTTATAAAAAAAAAAAAAAAAAAATTGAAATTCGTATTCGGGCATATCAAAGTAACGATATGCTACTTCAATACAAGATTGGAGATGACTCATGCATGTCCCCTCAGGAAACCCCCAGGCCCCCCTCATAATTATAAGGGGGGCCCAACGGGGTTCCTTCAGGTAACTGCAGAGTGTAATACTTCCCCCCTTGGTCCCCAGCACCAAGAGGGAAGGGGGTCACTTCCACCCAAACACAGCACCACACACACACACATATATATACACGTACTATTGGCCACAACAATTCATACATACACAGTGGTTTTCCAGGGTTTACAAAATACAGAAAATGTAACACTATGTAACTGCAATACAACATTATTAATATTATTAGGTTTGTTATTTAGCAATCACCGAGTCTCTTGGTAGAACATTCATTGCAGTACTTCCAGAATAATGACCTCTCTTTCCATATAGCCTGTGTAAGAATTCGTGTGGCCAACCGTACCCAGCACACTGAAAGGCTCACACCCCCACTACTGGTACAGGGTGTGTGTGTGTGTGTGTGTTCAGGAGAGTGTAGCCCGGCGCCAGTACACGTATCCGCACAATGCTGTACCACCCAATACAATGAAGACTGGGTGTGTGTACTGGCGCATCAAACCACTTTCTTCACCACCTGCAATTACAAACATCATCATTAGAAACATTCAACAACTCCTATAGTATTTGGTAACTATTATGAGTTACAGAAGCAATTAATATAAGTTGTTACCACACTCTCGCACACAATACACATATACAGTCGGCTCCATAAGTTCGTTTACATCCATTTTTTTTTATGCGACCATTATTAATATAAAGCCTACATCTTTATAATACCCTTCACTATTTTTTTAATTATCATCACTTTTCTCTCATACTTATTAGGCTTCCTATTTTTAACTGTCATTAACTTTTCTTTTATTAAATATCAAATTCATCTCAAGATATCTTCATTACATTTAAACTACTTTTACTATTTATTCTTTTTGTCACGCACTTGACTAAAATTCAACATCTTTTATCGATATTAATTAATCTTCCTGTTTATTTAAACTATTAACCCCTTGCATTATCATTCATTTCTTCCAAATTCTGTTTCCTGTATCATATCATAAGAAAACTAACTTTATAATACTTATGAACAATATTATACTTACCGAAGCCAACATCACAATGGAGCCTTGTCAATACTTGAACGAGGGAACAACCAACACGTCCCACTCCAACATACTGCCAATGGCCATAAAACACATGAAAAATTTTCACATTACCAGTACCTGACTAAATTATTTTCATGAAAACTTATAGTTTTGAAAAGTATGTTCACAATATTCTTCTTTCTTATTCTATTTCTTCAAACAGGTGTTTTCTTAGCTTCACTATCCTGAATTCTATTCCCCCCCACAAACTATTAATGTTGTACTTTCCTCATACCCATCCAGGAGACTGACTGCTATTGGGAAGGGTGTTGAGTCTTGGGACGAGTCTTGGTGAGGTTTAAGGCAAGAGTTGGTGGCTTGCATAATCCATCACTGATCGGATATATTGTTTGTACACTGTGGTTGTGGTTTCTTTGTGTTCAAATGTTGTGCTGGCAAGTGATCTGAGGGCATTAAGTCTTTGCATGCATTTGTTTTTGATGATTGTGTTGTTTGAATGACAGATGTGTTTTGTTGTGCCAAGTATTATGAGTGTGTGGTATAGGTGTGTTTATGGTGAGGTGAGGTGTGTAGCGGTGTTCAGCGTTCCTGTTTGTGAGAAGAGTGACAGTTGACTTGGTGGGTACTAAGTTTTTTTTTTTTTGTGGTGTTATGTTTGTGGTGTGTCGAGGTAGGGTTGGATGATGCGAGTGGCTGTGTCTGCATGTGTGTGTGATAACTCGTCTGCGTAGGATGCTACGTGTATTTGTGGTGTCTGGGGCGTTGGTAGGTCATGCATGCATAAATTGAAAAAAAGTGGGTAACAATACAGATCCTTGGGGGGACACCGTTGGTGATATATATATTAGATGACTGACCAGCAATTGTAACCTGGGCTACTTTCCTCCCAAGAATTTGTTAGCCATATTTTTGTGTTATGCATGTTTGTGTTGTATGTTCAGATTGTGAGGTTGTGGCGGGGGATGGCATCGAATGTTTTGCTGATGTTCAATGTGGCGAGGAGTGTTCTGCGTGGGGGGGGGGGTCTATCAGAGTTGATGCCATCAGAGATTATTTGTGTGATGTATATGGGAAAAGTGTTCGTTGAGTGTAGTGGTCTGAAACCATGTGAGGATGCAAGGGGAATGTATGGTGTGATTAGACTAATGAAGAGGCGCTCAGTAACTATGGATGTGGTGCAAAGGAGGGTGATGAGATAAAGGTAGTGTGGGATCTTTGCTGGGTTTGGGGATAGTGATGATATTTCCATGCCATTAGATGTTGTGTGAGTGGCTGTAGTTTGCTATGTTAGAGAGTGTTTGTATGCCTTGTGGTCCAAGGTGTAGGCTATGTTACCGATGTTGTCAGGGCCACGGGTAGATGAGTGCTGGAGGTTGTGGATGATGTGATTCGTCTGACAGTTTGTGAATGGTGCTTAGTCTGGGTCAGTGGGGGAAATGTCTTACGTCTGGTAACTCGTCGGTCTTTAGGGTGAAGGTGGCTGACATGAGAGAAATGGTGGATGAGGATGTTTGCTTATTTATTTGAGGGTATAGTGTCTGTTCTTATGATAGCTTCATATGATTGTGTAGTGTTGCTGTTGGACTGTGTGATGCTGTCTTAGAGTTTTGTAGACTTTGCTGGTGTTTTTGTGATAAAGTGTGTCAAACTATTGCCAAAGTGTTTTATGTTCTTTAATAGTGTTTGTAATTAGTGTTTATATTTGCTGTGCCAGAAGAATTGCGAATGTGAGTATAATTGTTTAATTGTCTGATGATGAGGCCTTGAATTTCTAGTGTAAAGTTGGGGTTGTGTTTTCTTCTGTTGCCTCTAGGGTTGTGTTGTTTGTCTGCGTTTTCTATAATTCTATTGAAAATTTGTACAACATTGTTTATGTTTGTGATGGGTGTACCATTCAAAATGTTATTCTGATTCGGTAGTAAAGACTTCCCAGTTGGCTCTTTTGTAGTTAGTGTGTCTGTTGTCAGTTGGAGTGATTCTTGTTTTGTGATGATTATGATTGGGAGATGGTCAGAGCCATGGGTTCTCACCACTATCAATGACGTTCTGGGGGCGAGGTTAGGGTGCAGAAGGTGGTGATTATTGGCAGAGGGCTTGGTGAGGGATGTCGTGGTGTTGGTGAGTGTTTTTTTTAATGTGATGAGGATGTCCATTCGAGAAAGGATTTCAAACCCTCTGTCTATGTCTGGGTTGTTGACTTGCAAGACCAACGTCTTTGCGTTGAAGTCACCACTCGGGATGAGATCAGGTTGGTTAGTGATTTGTTGGATCTGTGGTGAAAAATTATGGGGAACTGTCGGGCAGGCATTAGGGAGGATGTATAGATCAAGTATTGTAATACTTGTTGTTTTGCCAGTGGGTACTATGAAGGCTTGAATTTCCTTGATGGGGGAGGAAGAGAGTTGGTGTGCACTGAATTCTTTATATTTAAGGGATTTGTGGACTAGGGTGGCGAGTCCAACGCCATTGCTGTAGGCCAGGTCTTGGCTGATGGTGGTGAAATTGGGAAATGTAGGTGTTTTATGTGTTGCGTAATCTTGTTCTTTGTAAGATGCCAATGTGTATGTTGTTGTATTTTTGTGTTGATGCCATCTATGTTTAATTGAAGTATGTTAATGTTGTGTGTTGGTGCACGGGGGTGAGGAGTCAGTGAGGGGATGGAGATAATGGTGGTAGGGGTGATGGTGTATGAAGTGAGGGTGATAGAGGTGGGAGTGAGGGTAAGGTGCTGTTATAGTAGAAGTATGGGACATGTGGGACAGGTCCATGTGTTTGTGTAGTTTTTTCTGGAGGCAAGTGACGTACATGTGAAGTGGGTCCAGTTTGTTCAAGAGTTTCATTGAACAGAACCCTTTGTCTGTTTACTAGATGTGATGGGTTTTGAGCAGGTCTCTCTCTCTCTCTCTCTCTCTCTCTCTCTCTCTCTCTCTCTCTCTCTCTCTCTCTCTCTCTCTCGAGACAACCACCTTGCCGTCGGTGAGAGAGCTTGTGTGATCTGTTTGAATTTTGCTAGCTATGCTGGGGGACATTTAGTCCAGTTGGGTTACCCGTGCCAGAAAGGTAGCGTTATTAGGATCCTGACTAAGAGTTGTCAAATCTTCATGTTAATATTAAGTTTCACAACTGCTCTTCAACTGTCCTAACAAAAAAAAAAAAAAAAAAATCTTCATCACTTTCGATATAAGTTTTTATTGTTAAGGACCTCACCAGCTACCTTATGCCGTGTGAGAAGGGAGGCTTTGGAACCTCCTAAAACAACGCCTTTTAACGCTCACAGGTTTCGAAAGGGCTGAGATTGAAGGGATCTCAGGCGTGTGGGGTACGAGTAATGGAGATGCCTCAGGACCCCCGTAGGTATTCTCTTAGATTAATAAGCCTGACCAGCTCCCTGTGACCGTTCTTAGGTGCCTAAAGGCTCGACTGCTCTTTGGTGAGAGAGCTTTCGTGCCTCGCTGGCTGCCAGGCCAGTAAAAGATCTCGGATTAAGTCGTGGACATTTAGTTTTACTATTTGCTTTAAGTTTGGCCGCGGATGGAGGATTAGTAGGGATTAGTAGGACGACGGTTACACTTCAAGCACCCCTGTCGAAAAATCAGAGTCCCATTTACTTAGGACTCTTGTGCTGCTCAGTTGGGAACTGCGGCACGATTGGGGCCGTCCGACCCAGGGGAGACCTTAGGGTTGGTGTGCTTGGCTCATAAGGTTTCTGTTGGCCGAACGACCGAAAACCTTCTGGAAGTAGGCGGATGAGACTTATGCGAGACCAAATCACACTACCCTTTCTTTTATATTATTGGTCTTAAATTGAATTAGAGCGAGATGACTGGTCCATCAGCAAGAAAATTTACATGTACTACATGCAAGGTGTACCGCTGGTGTGAGGACTTCAGCGGGAGGAGTGCGAGCGACCTAGACTCCTCGAGTGTCTGCGACGTTTGCAAACTCGAGGAGAGGTTGATGAAGCACATCTCACTGCTCACGAAGGAGAACAACTCCCTAAAGGAGGAAGTTCTCCGAATGGACTCGCAGAGGTGTGACTGCCATGTGAGAGACAAGGCAGTCCAAGGAGCTTCTTCACCGGAGAGCTCCACCACGGCGGTAAAGAAGAAGAAGAAGAAGAACAAGAAAAAGAACAACAAGAAGAAGAACAACAAGAAGAAGAACAGCAACAATGAAGAGGGAGAAGAGACTGCAGAAGGAAAAGAGACTGCAGAAAAGTGTGATGGAAAAGAGGAGGGGAATATGGAGAAGGAAGAAAAACCCAAGAAGACAATTGAGGAGGGATTAGAGGAAAGTGAGGAATCAAATAAGAAGGAAAAGAAAATGAAGAAGGAAAAGAAGACGAAGAAGAAGCAACCTGGAGGAAGTGACGAGCCCGGCAGGAATTCAAAACACTCTCGGGTTCCTCACAAGGCATCTCGTGCTCCTACCAAGGAGAGGCCTGTGGATATACACATTGTAGGTGATTCCCAGGCACGAGGGCTGGAACCCCTAATGGCAGATCGCCTTCACACTTCTGTGAAGGTGAATTGTTTGCCAGGTTGTGGCAATGCTGACCTCCGAAAGGAAGCTGAGAGGATCCAAACGTCCAGATCTGCTGTCATTGCACTCATGGTGAGTGGTAATGACATCTACCTGAGAAATGGTAGAGTAGGCATGACCGAAGGAGTCCTCTCGGATGTGCTCGGTGCAGTAGACGACTGTGGGTCAAAAACCCGCAGAAGGGTAGTTGTTGGCATGCTCCCAAGGAGAGGCCCTTTAGGGACTGCTCTGTCAAAGAACATTGCAGTAAATCAGCGCCTGGCTGATTTGTGTACTGCCGAGGGGGTGTTCTTTGTGGACCCCTACACCTCACTCTTTGGTAGAGACGACCTCTACCAGAGGGATGGCACACATCTCTCACTAAAGGGGAAAGAAGTGCTTTCCAAATTAATGGAAGACGCCGTCCGACGATGTCTCAGGAGCACTCGACCGAGCGTGGAGGAGAGCCCTCGTCGCTATGCTAGAGTGACCCCAGAGAAGACATTCGCTGAGATCCTGAAGAAGGATATCCCCAGCACTACCAAGACAATGTCCAAACCGGGAAACGGAGGAGTATAGGGAGCCCTGCAGTTGGGGGTTCCCTGAAGGTTCTATTGTTCAATGCCAGGTCCATCCGAAACAAGTTTTTGGAACTGCGGGCCCTCGTTGCGACAGAGGAACCCGAGATGGTGGCCATAACGGAGTCATGGTTGAGAACCTCAGACAGAGATCTTGAAGGGGAATTCGTGATTCCAGGCTACCAACTCTTCCACAAAGATAGAGAGGACAGAGGGGGTGGTGGTGTGCTGTTGTATGTAAAGAACTCCATCAAATCGATGACCTGCAACATCACATCGAACCACGAGCTCCTTGGAGTTGACCTAGAAATAGGCACTGCAAAATACAGAACCCTTCTGCTTTATAGACCCCCTGGACAACTCAATGAGATGGACAGGGACCTATACCAGTTGCTGGGTGAACTAGTGGACGGCAGGGTGTGCATCCTTATGGGGGACTTCAACACACATGTTGACTGGGAAACCAGAGAGCCCTCTGCCGAGAACACACCACTCTTGGGGTTTGTAAATGATGAATTCCTCACTCAATGGGTAAGGGAGCCAACAAGAGGTGCTAACATACTCGACTTGGTCCTCACCTCCGAGGATGACATCATTCAAGACCTCTCTGTAAATGAAGAAATAGGTGGAAGCGACCACAAGCTTATAAAATTTTCAGTTAAGGTCCCTAATATGGAGTTCGTGACCCCGGTGCATAGAAAATTAGACATGGGGAGAGCGGACTTTGCAGGTCTTCGTGAAGGCGTTGCTGAAATGGAACTAGAGGAGGGAGAGAGTGCTGATGATCTGTGGAGGTCATTCTTGTCTTCCTTCATGGAACTTCAGTCGCGCTTTATTCCTCTGAAGGGAACAGGTCAGAAGTTCATTCAACCGAAGTGGTTTAATCGGGAAATCCGTAACCTACTGAGGGAGAGGAGAACTGCGTATCGTCGAGCGAAGGCATCTGGGGACTTTGACGGTCATAGAAGACTGAATCGAAACGTGAAGTCCAAAATAAGGGCGGCTAAGCGTGCTGAGGAGGTCCGTGTGGCTAGACTCTGCAAAGAGAACCCCAAGGAGTTTTTCAGTTATGTGAATGGCCGTAAACCAATCCGACGCAGGATCGGTCCCTTGGTGAATGAGGATGGAGCATTGATGCACTCTGATGCAGAAAATGCTAACCTCTTAAATGAGTACTTCTCTTCAGTGTTCTCTGAGGAGAGTGGTCCCATTCCCGAACCTTTGGACTCCTTCAGTGAGAAGTTGGAGTCAATGGTCTTCACCCAAGAAGAAATTGAGAGAAAAATAATCGAATTAAAAGCAAACAAGTCCCCCGGTCCGGATGGGTTCTTACCTAGAGTGTTGAAAGAAGTGCATGGTGAAGTATCACGGCACCTGTGCATGGTCTTCAACAGGATAATCCAGACTGGATGCGTTCCTAGAGACTGGCGTGAAGCAGAGGTGACTCCTATCTTCAAGAAGGGAGATGCTAGCCAACCGTCAAACTACAGACCCATCAGTTTAACCTCGATAGTCTGTAAACTCATGGAGAGCATCATGGTGGACAAAATAACAGCACACTTAGAATCAAATGTGCTACTGAGGGGTTCCCAGCATGGGTTCCGGCAGCACCGGTCATGCCTCACAAATCTGGTGGAATTCTTCCATTTTGTTTTCAGTGAGCATGATCGGGATAAAGCGGTCGATGTTGTCTACTTAGACTTTCAGAAAGCCTTTGATAAGGTACCCCACCGCCGCCTCCTTCGGAAAGTGCGTGCACTGGGCATAGACGGAAATGTGGCAAATTGGATAGAGAACTGGCTAAGTGACAGACGGCAGCAGGTGGTAGTGAATGGACAGACTTCAGAGTGGGTGCCCGTTACTAGCGGTGTTCCCCAAGGTTCTGTTCTGGGACCACTACTGTTTATCATCTATGTTAATGACGTGGATGGTGACATGGTTGCCAAGATTTCCAAATTCGCCGATGATACTAAGCTTGGTATGAATGTCGCGAAAGAAGGAAATACTACCCGCTTACAAGAAGATCTTAGGAAGATCGGGGAGTGGTCTGACACGTGGCAAATGCCATTTAACGTGAACAAATGAAAAGTTATGCATATAGGCCACAGAAACCCCCGAACAGAGTATAACCTTAAGGGCAATGCTCTCGTAAGCACTGATACTGAGAAAGACTTGGGTGTAACTATCACCAGCGACCTCAAGTTCTCAAAGCAGTGTATTGAGGCTGAGAAGAAAGCCCAAAGGATGTTAGGGTAGATAAAGCGACAGTTTGGATACCGGAACAAGGAGATAGTACTTTGTCTGTACAATTCCCTTGTCCGACCGCACCTGGAGTATGCAGTCCAGTTTTGGAGTCCTTCTTACCGGAAGGATATCGCGAGATTGGAACGAGTGCAAGCCAGGGCAACCAAACTTATACCCTCTCTTAGACACAAGAGCTATAAAGATCGGTTGGTAGAACTCGACCTGTTCTCTTTGGAAACCCGGAGACTGCGTGGTCAGCTTATCGAAGTGTTTAAAATACTACGATGCTTTGACAATGTAGACTACAGGGACATTTTCCAACTCAGTGAGGGCACAACCAGGAATCATGGCTACAAACTTGAACTAAAGCGATACAACCGTGATCTGTGTGGTAAGTTCTTTACATATAGCATCTGCGGTACTTGGAACGCGCTTCCTGCTGATGTGGTCAACAGCAACTCTGTGGATCAGTTCAAGTCCAGATTAGACAAAGCCTTAAACCACCGTCTAGGTGTTTAAGCCGTTGTACGAGTGTTCCTTGATGGTTTCACATGACACATTCGAGGACGGTCGCCTACTTGCGCAACTAAACCCACAGGTACCCTCTTTGTATGGATCGTAAGGTCCCCTAGGGTACTTCTTTTCCTTGTAACTCCTTGTAACTCTCTCTCTCTTTTAACTCTCTATCTATCTCTATCTCTCTCTTTTAAGTGTTGCATTAAATCGTATTATTATTATTACAGGAAGACACAGGCATATATACACAGTTGGTGCGTGATATGGTTGCCAATGGAGAATGTTGCCTCAACGTAAACATCAACGACCTCAGGAAGAAAAGCCCTCAATGTATTACAGGGTGAATAGTTTTTAATTTTTTAAGGCTAGACAGAAATACGAGGTGAGCTTTTTTTTTTTTTTCTATAGCTCACCTCGTATTTCTGTCTATATTATAACAATTCTCATGCCATTTTAATTCAATAAATATTAAAATACCTTTTTAAGAATGCCTATGAAGACAGATATCTATTTATCTAAGTAAAACTGAGAGAAACAAAATTGACTGGAATATTGTGTTCGTTTACGTTTACAGATTGTCGACTTGGATTTGAATTTTTCATTCTTGTATCTGTTTATATGGTCAATGCAACAGATGGACATGATTTGCATATATGAAATAACAAATGAGAATTTTCTTTGCATCTCAGGATCATACAATGAAGTTAATGTTTATATCAACTAGTCAAGGGTTAAGGACAATGTTTGTTCAGCCAATCACAAGCTGGCAATGCAATGTTGCCATTTTACATATAGTCGTTGTCAGATGAGATGAAATAGACTATAGAACATGTTCCGCTATCCACAGCACTGACGGCAAAGGGGGCGTGGCCTTTTGAGATTCTAAGTTCATCCCGACTTTAGTGGTGGAGTGGATGTTCCTTACAGTACATGCACATTGGCTTGGAAACAGGGAGAGGTGCCAGAGGATTGGAGGAGAGCCATAATTGTGCTTCTGTATAAGGGGAAGGGGAGTAAGGATGAGTGTGGTAGCTATAAGATAGGGAAATAAGCCTCCTTAGTGTACCGGGGAAGGTCCTTACTGTAAGACTGGTTGATGTAACAGGGAATAAAGTTAGTGAGGAGCAGGAAGGGTCCAGAAAGGGTAGAGGATGTGTGGACCAGATACAGAATTTGCATTAAAATCAACAGTGGAGAAATATATTGGGAAGGGTAGGAAGTTGTATGTTGCCTTCGTGGACTTGTAGAAGGCATACAATAGGGTTGATAGGAAAGCTATGACAGAAGTGTTGAGGATTTACGGTGTTGGGGGAGTGTTTGCTGTAAGGCATTGAGGCCTTTTATGCAGAGGCAAAAGCATGTGTATGGGTAGAGGGTAATCTACAGTAAGTGAGAATTTTTATATTAGTGTTGAGTTGAGACGGGTATGTTATGTCACCATGGCTGTTCAATATATATATACTATAGATGGTTGTATGAAGGAGTTGAAGACCAAAATGGATGGCCTGCGTTCGAAGCTGACATTGAATGGTGTTAATTGGTCATTGGTGCCAAGCTTAAATACACTGTGTTGATGGTTGAGAGTGAAAGGGAGTTACAGAGGGTAGTGGATTAGTTTCAGTCTGTGTGTAAACAAAGGAAACTGAAGGTGAATGTTGGTAAAAGTAAGGTGATGGTGTTTGAGAGGGCAGAAACTGAAGTGATTGACTTTGCCACACCTTACAAAGTGGGATTACTAACTACAACTAAATTTGAAAAAAACTCTAGAGGGTGAGATGATATAGGAAGTGAAGTAGTATAAGTACTTGGGAACAGTTCTGTGTAAACATGGGAGTATGGAAGGAAAATTAGGGAGAGAGCAGTGAAGGGTAGACAGGTCATAAATTAACTGGGGAGGATTATGAAGGGTAGCAGTGTGAGTATGGAAGTGAAAAGGGGACTAAGAAACAGTATAATCCTGCCAACACTGACATATGCATCAGAGACATGGACATGGAGTAGGGCTCATCAGTCTAGAATAGGTGCTTCCAGCCAGTCACCGAGCCCTGAAGGAATACGTGTTACTTTTTAAATGTGGCTTAAGCCGATGTCACAGTAGCACTTTTTCCGTCAATTGAGACGATTTCCGTGGATTTTTACTAGTTGCGTCTGATTCTGTTGTCAACTTGTGGAGTTGCTGACAGACCGTCTTCAAGGACCAAGTTGACGATGAGGAACACCCACTTGTACCTCACATGTTTGTTTACATTTTGGCCATTCTTCTTTGAGGCCTATGGAAGCATTGTGCTCCACTATGGTCGTAGGATTTGCCACACCTCAAACCATGGCCATGAGCTCTCCTGTACATTGGACATGGGTGTCAGAAGATGCCCTAATTGAAGCTTTAAGAAATTATCGTTGTCTGTGGGATCCCAGATTTGATAATTACATGAAAAATGGACTGAAGCGGGCTGTATGTTTACATATAACCTTCTGTCTGAGTTGACGAACGCTGTGTGTGTGTGTATGAATGCAGTCACAACTTCAACGATTTTCTGAAAATTGATGCAATAAATTGAGGGAAAAGTGCTAGTGTGACATCGCCTTTACAAAGGAATATATATAAGACTATTTAGGAATATATGTTATCTTTTCATTTCTTTTTTTTTACAGGTTTTTAAACACACCGTACTATAGTCAACCTCACAGGTTAAGGCTGGTCAGGCTGGGTCGCCAGTCCGCTAGGAATTTCCACTGTGTTGCCACTTCTTTCGTTGACAACCAAGAGGAGGCCTATAAATAGCTTGACATGTCAAACGCGCCACGCACCACACCATATCCCACCTCACCCCTAATTAACCCAGGTCCTCCTGCTCTCCACTCCCATCACTGCACACCTTTTTCACTCTGAGTACCTTGGTTGTCAATAGTATTCCTCCATTTGCCTTCTCCTCCAGAAAGTATTGATTTACATTGTAAATCATTTCCTTCTCTCGGCTGTGTAGACGGGAGCAACGAGACGCGGGAAGAGATGTGTCCATGGTGGCTGACGAACGAGGAATGAATGACATATGTGGGGATTAACAAATCTGGGGTGAGGTCAGCGACTCCACGTGTCACTGTACTCAGGGCACAACTGGCAATGCAGCATATGGTGTGTTGCCAAACTTGATGAAAAATAAACTCAGTAATTGATTTTCCAGCAAAAACATTGTCACGTATAAATGTAAATTACTTTATTATATAACTGAGTAAGTTTAACCTATTCATTTAACACTTAGTAACAGGAGAAAGAGAGAGAGATTTGTAGGCCTCTTAGTGGTCAGCAACAGACGTGGCAGCACACCGGAAATTCCTAACTGCCTGGCGACCCAGCCAGACCGGCCTTAACCTGTGAGGTTGACTATAGGAGCTTCCAGCCTTTCACCAAGCCCTGAAGGAATAGGCATCACTTTTTAAATATGGCTTAAAAAGCAACTTATGTAATTTCTTTTATGAAGGATTATATATGTAACTTTTATTAATGCAGCTTACAAAGGAATATATGTAACTTTTAATTCTTTTCTTACAATCTTCTAAATGCAGCATATGAGGAGCTTCCAGCCTTTCACCAAGCTCTGAAGGATTACGCGTCACCTTTTAAATGTGGCTTACAAGTTTTTTTTTTTTTTTTTTTTTTAAGGAATATATACAGTATGTAACTTTTTTTAATGTATAGTCGGCAAAAAAAAGTTTCGTTACCACCCCTACGTTAATTATAACCTTGGTAAGATTGGTACTCGGCCTACTGGGCAGGTGTTGCCTCGTCATCCGAGACTGGTATTGTCTTCACCCGGCCTATAATACACGGGCTGCGTCAGTGACAACTTTTTTATATCAATAGTTTAGCTAGCTGATTTCAAATTAAATTTTGAGTGTTCAAGAACTCTTGCTATTTAACTATTCATTATTAAACATAAAGAAATGTGTGTGAATATTTTAGAACAAGAATAACCGTGAAATACCCAGAAAAAGTAGCACTGGGTAAAGAACGTCATTCCTACTCCCCTGCCCAATAGACACTGAGGAGCACTGAGGGTGACGGATGTATATATATAAGACACTCGCGTCACACCAGGCCTACCATCATTACATCACACTGTTAAAAGGATGGTAACTAAACTTTTTTTGCCGACTGTACCTTACAAAGGAATAAATGTAACTTTTAATTTTTTTCTTGCATGCTTCTAAATGCAGCTTACAAAGGAATATACGTAACTTTTGTAATGTGTCTTTCAAAGGAATATATGTAACTTCTTGAATTCTTGTAGCCTTTCACCGAGCCCTAAAGGAATACATGTCACTTTTTAAATGTGGCTTTCAAAGGAATATTATACAGTATATGTTATTTTTTCTTTTCAATTGTTCCAGGCTTCTAAATGCAGCACATGAAGAGCTTCCAGCCTTTCACCGAGCCCTGAAGGAATACGTTTCATCCGTGGACACTAACTATGCCAAGACACAAGAGGAACTGTTTGTTGGTTTTGAAAGAAGCTTTGGGAGTAAACATGTGTCACCAAAAACACTCAATGCCAGACACCTTGGTAATCTGGTGTGTGTAGAAGGCATTGTTACCAAGTGTGAGTAGACTCTAATATAATTACCATAGAAATACCATAATTATATAAATATCACATGTCCTTTTTTTTTCACCAGGTGTTAGATCCTGTTTCTTTTTGTAAACTAAATAAACGGAGAATTATCCACATTCTGCCTACATAAGCTGAATATAATGACGAAGTCGTGAGTCCATACAATCATCACAGTACTAAGTTCCTCATATATTTCATAAATAATAATTCAAATACAGTAGTATGAGTTATCTCATACTCAAAATCAACTGTAGTCGATGGTATTCTTCATTACTGACAGTATAATTGGCTGTTTGAATAGCAATTATGTTGTTAATTCTTATTTACACTATACCATATCAATAATGCATTAATTCGGGCGCTGTGTATACATGTAGTGTTGCCAGGGTATGATAATAAAAGGGTCAGACTCGTTTGCCACAACAATAGTCATATTCGTGAAATGTCTGAACACTTGAGTTTTTCTGTGGAATGACTGATATGCTCAGTCATTTCACGAAATGTGTAAAAGCTTTAGTCTTTTCATGAAGTGACTGAATACTGTATTTGGTCAATTCATTACATGAAATACCTATTTGTTTAAGCCTAGTACAATGAAAATAAAACTATATTATAAAATATCCTTTATAAAAATACTGTCACAGTATGTACCATAACAGGATATACCACAAAATATGACATACATTCAAAAATATTCATTTTGACATCAACGTAATGATGACTAAAGTATTTAGACGTTTCATGAAATAATTAGTTTCACAGTCTGACTGTAACATACACACACATATACACACAGTAGTTACCACTATGTTATGAAGGCAGTGTGTTGCATTATTAACTAACACTAACCAATGATGAGATGAACTTTGTGTTAACATAACAACTCCTGGTTAACTACACATGGAATGATCACTAGTCACAACACACATGGTAATGGTATGGTTGAAAACAGTGTGTGTACAATACAGTGTTAAACACACATTCAGGAATGCATGGGGCCTAAGTACCATATATTGTACCATTGTTATTTTAATAGATTTTTTCTATAGTTTTATTAGGCTGTGGCTAGCACTGTGGTAGAGTGCCCGGCTGCAGTTTCTATGGTCCTGCTCGGGACACTAAATATCTCTCAATGTTGCCAGAGGTTACCACCCTTGTGAGCAGGGGGTGGGGGGTCTGAGTAGGCTGTCTAAGGCCTTCCTGCTTAGACAGCCATGGCCCAAACTGACCTGGGTCCTGTTTGGTGTACTAGCCACAGAGCGAGGGGCACAGGAAATACCTCCTCTAAAAGATTTTCCTGGCAAAGGGTTACGTCCGGAGCATGGAGATGAATGCCTGATATATATATATATATATATATATATATATATATATATATATATATATATATATATATATATATATATATATATATATATATATATATATATTTATATATTATATATATACACCTCGGTCTCGTATAGAATGTCCAATAGGTCGATAGAAGACGTCGTTCTATGTGAAATCGTTCTATGTGATACATGTAACCTATGGGGAAAATCACATTTGGTCGATCAATCACCAAAATTGTCCCTGAAATTAACATAAAATACTTTTCAAGGTGTTTCTTGCCTTAATCCTACTGTACAGGGATGTATATAAACTGCATTTTACAATTCGTATTAAGGTTTTGGCAGGTGACTCATGTGACAGAGACAAGTCGGCGGCATCCGTGGAGGTGGTAGGGGGGGGGGGGATAGTGCGTGATCATCGTTTGTTTTCTTTTATTAACCATACGCTGGTGTTTCCTTCTCCTTTCTCTTTCCGAGAAATAACTTCCTTCTTTATATCGAAGGAAATGGCCTTCCGTTTTGTAAATGCACCACCTGGCATGACTGAGTGCTGAAGCTGGTGGTTAACTCGTAATAACTAAAAACGAGCGAGTCAAACACGAAATTTCCCTAACTTCAACTTTAGAATTTCCCTTTATGCCTCAATAATTCCCTGTTTACTCTTGAACATTGACGGTCTTTTTGGTATTTCTTTTGGTAAGACTTTCTCTGTTTACTTTTGAACAATCTTTATATAATTTCCCCGTGTGGATTTCAATATTCCCTAAAACAGAAATTTCCTTGCACCTGGCAACACTGGGTAGTGGGAAGGAGCAGGAGAAGTGGCGTTATCACACTCACCCACACTGTACAGACGCCAGTGATATCATTTCCTGGCACGTTCATTATGATTTCGCTCGTTTTGTATAAGAACTCCTCGGATTTGCTTCACTTATTTTCGCCACCCGTTCTATATGGATGCAATCGTTTTGTAAAATAATTTTAAGCTAATATTTTGGTCGCTCGTTCTATACGAACACGTTCTATATGAGACCGAGGTGTATATATACACACTATGGATGCAAACATAGCTGTACAGTCTGCAAACAAAGTTTTGGAACCACCCCTACATTAATTTTAACCTGGGTAAGCAGTGTAGGGTTAGTACTGCACTGACTGGGCAGCTGGTGCCTCGTGTCATCTGGGATGAATATCGTCTTCGCCCCGGCCTATAATGTGCGGGCCGCGGCAGTGACAACTTTTTTCTATCAAAAGTTTAGCTGATTTTAAATTAAATTTTGAGTGTTCAAGAACTCTTACTATTTGACTATTCATTATTAAACATAAGGAAATGTGTTTGAATATTTTGGAACAAAAATAACCGTGAAATACCCAGAAATAATAGCACTGGGTGAAACAATGTTATCCCTCCTTGAATGCCCATGAGCCACTGAGGGACAGTGGCCTGGGGCACTGGGAGGGTGGAGGAGGTATGACACTCCCCAGTCAGGAGTACCAACATTACATCACACTGTCAAAGGGGTACCCCGGTTCCAAAACTTTTTTTTGCAGACTGTACCCCTTATAGTCTCAAGGAGATGCAGTTTTGCTGTGGGGTTTGCTCCCTCCTTCAATGGGGATTGGGGTATTGTAATATGGAGTGTGTGTGGAGGGGGAGTTGTATCCTTCAATGGGGATTGGAGTATTGTAATATGGAGTGTGTGTGGAGGGGGAGTTGTATCCTTCAATGGGGATTGGAGTATTGTAATATGGAGTGTGTGTGGAGGGGGAGTTGTATCCTTCACTGGGGATTGGAGTATTATGATATGGAGTGTGTGTGGAGGGGGAGTTGTACGTTTGGACATTTGTGTTTGGAGTCTGTGTGACCGGACGGGGCTACCTCCATTGTGGAGATGAAGGTCTGGTGTATGTATGTATGTATGTGTGTGTGTATTTACTATATGTATATATTGATACAGTATATGAAATAGGCCTTATTATTAATGTTTTAGTTAATTTATGTTATATTGTTGAACAGGTTCGTTGGTAAGACCTAAGGTGGTGAGGTCAGTACACTATTGTCCAGCCACTAAGAAAACCCTTGAATGACGTTATACTGACATGACTTCATATGACCCCTTCCCTTCATCAGCAATATACCCAACTAAAGATGATGATGGTAAGTGAACATTTTGTTGTTTATCCTGACCTGACCTAACCTAACCTGACCCAACTTATAGCTTTGCACAGTGGCAGTATTGTAACCAATGAGGTTAAGGTGAATGTTGTTGTTCAGTAGTTAGCTGTCAGTATTGGGAAAAGTATCACCTCAGGATGGGTTAGGTAAGCCTTACCCTGTTTCCACGTGACAACCTCGGGTCACACCTCCACTTTTTATCATGTTTTATAAAAAGGGAGGTGGTGTGGGAGGTTGGAATTACCTTGCCGCACATATCGGTTTTAGAAGCTGTAAATTTCTTTATAGAATTTTATCCTCTTTTAACACTGATTGTAAACCCTTCTGACAATGCTGATGGCCTGCGTCCCTTGGGAAATGAGCGCTGCATTGGCCTTGCCAGCCATCAGTGGGTGACCAACCATGGCTGTGGGTAGGGAGGTGAGTCTGGGCTTCCCTGTAGGAGAGTGGTGACTATGATTGTGAATGGGATGATGGATAATACTAAAAGGTGAGAGGTAGTTGAATGTTTTAAGAATGGAGGATTGGATGTGATGGGTGTCGCTGAGACCCATGTGAAAGAATGGGGAGTGGAGGAGAGAGTGTGATTATGTCGGGAATGGAAGGAGGCACAATATGGTTAGGCATGGATGAGAAATGTAAAGGAAGAGGGAGGGACCAATGATGTGGAAGAAAGTTGATGAACATAGATCGTGTGGGACAAGAGTAGTGGATGACAGGAAAGATTGGATTAGTGAAGTATGCATCTTTGTGTATGTGCAACAGTGAATGAGAAGAGCAACACAGGAAGAAAGAGGACGAGAGAATTCTGGGAGGAGCTGAATGGATGTTTGAGGAAGTTTGAGAGTGGCAGGAGGATTAGGCCTCGTTCACACAGAGGCTGGAACCAGACATATTGTGGCACAAATTGTCCGACCAGCAGCGTCAGAAAAAAATGGCTGTGGTAAAGTGAAAGATGCAATAGAGAAGAAGAGGAAGGCATATACGAAAACACTGCAGAGGAATGTGTCAAAGGAGGAGAGAAAGAGGTGGAAGAGGGAATACAATGTATGTAAGAAACAGGTGATGAGAATGGTGAGTGAGAGTATAAAGAGAGCAGATGAAGAGTTTGGTAGGAAACTGAGTGAGAAGTTTAAGGAGATCAAGAAATTATTCTGGAAGGAGGTCGAAAGAGAAATGGGAGAAGGAAAGTCAGGGAGCATGAGAATGAAGAGAGAGGATGGAGTCACTGTGAGTCGAAGTGAAAGAAGTGTAGGAAAGGCATTTTGATCATTTGGTGAATGAGGGGAAGGGAGGGGAGGCTGTGGTGACATGCATGGGGATAGAGGCAGGTGGTAGACAACAGGGTGTACAGGTGTATCCCTGGTGTCGTCCACTGTTGTGTTGGTGTACCTGTGGAAATGCCTGCTGGACTCTCACTTACTTACATGGGCTGGTGTCAATTTACCACCAGTAGTCTGTCTGGGGAACTAAGGGGAATTACTCAAGGTTTAGAGTAAAAACTTGGACTTGTCTCTATTTACCGAGGTATATCAGGTTACAAGATTACAGATTATAAGAGACACCTTATTCCTGTCGTGCCAAAAATATGTATAAGTACTAGAGAGGAAGACCTCTCTCACTGAGGGCAAGGCATTAACTGCACCTTTCCCCTCTCACTCCTCACTCATAAGTATAAGTACTAGAGAGGAAGACCTCTCTCACTGAGGGCAAGGCATTAACTGCACCTTTCCCCTCTCACTCCTCACTCATGTACCACAACCACCGTACATGAGAGATTGTAACGGTGGGATTGATAATGCTAAAGTTATATTTGAAGTATATACATGTTGGATACAGGCTTATATAAGAATAATATGAGTAAATATATATTGGCCCTTTCTCTATACACAAGATGACAATATGGTGATTATTGTAGCATAGAGCATAACATAGAAATAATTATAGGGTGGAGTCTAGCAATCAGGAGCTCAGCACGGAAAGTTCCTACCACGCTGTCAAGTCAACACAATTTGAAGAATGTTATGTCTGGTTAACTGGTATGGACTGCTTTCAATCCTAACGGTATTCTCCTCCACCCGTGGGCGTGTCGCGGGCGCAGATACACAGGGAGAAATAGGGAGGGAAGAGGTTAGGAAAGCAATAGGAAGGTTGAAGATGAGCAAGACCTCTATGGTGGATGGGATAACTGCAGAAATATTGAAGTGTGGGGGGGAGGAAGTGGTAGAGTGGATGTTACTTATATGCACATTGGCTCTGAGGCAGGGAGAGGTGCCAGAGGATTGGAGGAGAGCCATTATTGTGCCTCTGTATAAAGGGAAGGGGAGTAAGGATGAGTGTGGTAGCTATATGGAAATAAGCCTTCTTAGTGTACCGGGGAAGGTGTATGGGAAGGTTCTTACTGAAAGACTGATAGAAGTAACAGGGAATAAAGTTAGTGAGGAGCAGGGAGGGTTCAGAAAGGGTAGAGGATGTGTGGACCAGATATTTGCATTAAAATCAACAGTGGAGAATGTAGTGGAAAGGGTAGGAAGCTGTGTACTGCTTTTATGGACCTAGAGCACCAGGAAAAGACATATGAATAGGGTTAATAAGAGAGCTATGGCAGATGTGCTAAGGATTTACAGTGTTGGTAGGCGCTTGAGGCCTTTTATAGTGGGGCAAAAGCATGTGTACAGGTAAAGGAGGATTTGAGTGAAAAGTTTGAAATTAGTGTATGGTTGAGGCAAGGGTGTTCAATGTCTTTATAGATGGTTGTATGAGAAAGATGAAGGCCAAAGTGGTTGGCCTGGAAACCAAGCTGAGGCTGAATGGAGTAAGTTAGTCCTTGGTGGTAAGTTTATTTGTTGATGATATTGTATATCTATTGTAAATCTGTTCTGAGTTGATTCTAGTTTTATGTAAAATCTATTCTAAAAAATACTGTAAATGTATTGTAAATCTATTGTATATCTTTTCTAAATCTACAGGCATTGTAAATGTATGATAAATGTATTGTAAATATAATGTAAAAACTCTTGTTGCAGGTAACCTATTGGAGACTGAATATGGTTTGTGTGCTTATAAGGACCATCAGACAGTCAGTATACAGGAGATGCCAGAGAAGTCACCAGCTGGTCAGTTGCCTCGCTCTGTTGACATAGTACTCGACAATGACCTCGTGGACAAGTGTAAGCCAGGTGACAGAGTTCAGGTAAGGTCGTATTCATTATTATTATAATTGATATTTTTATCATTTATTTATTTATTTTTATTTTTTATATTTGTGTTTTTGTTATTTTTTTATTGTTATTATTACCATTTATTTGATTTTCTTTAGTTTTGTACATATATATTTACTTGTTTGTTATTTAAATTTTAAATGTGCCGGGAGGGAGGGGGGGGGGGATTGATTCCCCAAACTATTCATGTCACCATTATTTATGTTTGGTTGTGTTTCCTGGCATACTCTGGAGGAATGGAGGCACTCTAAAGGGGTCCATAGACACACAGACCAGCCTGTTCAGTGGCCTGCATAGACTGGTTCGTTCAGGCTATACTGTGTGTGTGTGTGTGTGTGGAGAAAATCAGTCTAAACAGGCACTTGGAATCTGTTATTGATAGATTTCTTTGAGTGAGGGCTGTGGTCAGGTTGAGGCAGGTTGAGTGTACCAGGGGTCTGTGGGAGAACATCAACAACAACACTACAATATAACTTTCTTTGCTGTAGGTTGTTGGTATTAACAACCTTGGTGCTGTACTGTATTATGAAAGCACACTATTATATATTTTTTTTTCCATCTATAGTCAAAACGCACAACTATAATTTTTATATTGTTGCTATATAAAATGACACTACAATATAAGATTATTTCTTTTCGTTATGTTGTTGGTATATAATTTTTTTCCTTAGGTTGTTGATATATAATTTTTTTTTATTTAGGTTTTTCATATACAGTATATGTATTTTTTGTTTAGGGTGTTGATATATAAGTATTTTTATTTTATTTAGGTTATAAGTATTTAAAATGACACTACATTATAATAAATTTTTTGTCCTTATGTTGTTGGTATATAATTATCTTTTTATTTAGGTTTTGGGAATTGTATATAATTAATTTTTTGTTGTTAGGTTGTTGGTATATAATTAATTATCTTTTTATTTAGGTTTTGGAAATTGTATATAATTAATTTTGTATTTAGGTTTTGGAAATGGTATATAATTAATTTTTTTTTTTCTTAGGTTGTTGGAATCTATCGTTGCCTTCCGAACAAACAAGGTGCCTTCACCAGCGGCACCTTCCGTACCATACTGCTGGCCAACAATGTTATACTCATGAATAAGGAAGTGTCACCACAGATATCCACTGATGATGTCCATAAATGTAAAAAATTCTCAAAACAAAAGGTTAGTTTGTAAATGTATGAACAAATTTTCAATGAGTAAAAATTTCTCAAAGCAAAGTGTTAGTTTGTAAATGTAAAAAATTCTCATTTGTAAATGTAAATGTAAAAAAATTCTCAAAGCAAAGTGTTAGTTTGTAAATGTAATAAATTCTCAAGACAAAAGGTTAGTTTATAAATGAATAAAATTCTCAAAACAAAAGGTTAGTTTGTAAATGTAAAACAATTCTCAAAACAAAAGGTTAGTTTGTAAATGTAAAAATGCTCAAATGTAAAAATCCTTAATAAAGGAAAAAAAAATTCTCAGGTAAAATTTTAGGAAATGTAAAAATTACCAGATTTATATAGAGTACCGTAAACCCTTGGTAAGTTGGACATTGGATAACTCGGACACCACCAGTGTCTCAGATGCTTATCTATAACTCGGGTGTGTATCTGACTTACGTGGGAATTTTCCAAGTGCATCGTCACAAAGGCCTACAGCCTGAGAAATGACACAAGTTAATTTTCTACAAAACTGCAAATACCATCTCTATACCATACATTTATACCCAATGTCGACTGATCATAAAAAAGTTATATATGCTTTTATCATACCAGGTATGTATAAGAAACACAGTGTTTTGAATTTTTGTTAACTTTACTGTCTGAAAAATGGTGATGTAGTGATATATAATTGGCTATGTCACTGCCAAGCGAACCATGGAGTCACATGTGTATTGGTCATAACGGTAGTACCACCGTGACTCCATGTAGTGTTACATTAACATTAACCATGTTATTATATAATATTATATCATTAACAATGATATACAATTGGCTGCATCACTGCCAAGTGAGCAACGGAGCCACATATGCATCGGTCATTTGTGACTCCACATAGTGATCCATTATCCATTAATAAATTTTATCTTTGCTGGTATTATAGTTGACTGCATAGGAGATGCATCTTTAACATGAGATAAGATGCACTCTTTGTCTATAATTATGGTTGCTATAGTTATTTGGATCAATCCTAAAGCATGGCCTTTTCTCTTTTTCTTTAACAATATAGACTTTTTCACGTAATGTGATGATCTTTTTTTTTCATCACTACTAATATAACTTGAAAGCTTTCTCTTCAGTGCCATTGAAAGGAGATTACTGTACAAGAAGCAAGCATAAAAAAATCACAAAAATCGCGTGAATAATTTGTGGGTGTGGCAACAAGTACCCCTGACTGATACCAGCTCTGATTCCCATACTTGCTCACCTACCTTCACACCACACCACAATACTTTATTTCATGTTAATATACATTATTAGATATATTTCTGCAGTATTATATCCTTTTTTGTAAAATTGTCATGTTTTTGTGTGTGCGCAGCTGTGTAAGGGAACCAGAGATATGAGTGAAAACACATCTGGTTTTGAGTGCGGGTGTACGTGCGGTCAGTTGTACGCATCAAATTTTTGCCCTCGGATCTTCGGATAATTCGCCAAGGATCTCACCCCAATTGATCCGAGTTAACGAGGGTTTACTGTATACATAATTTACTGAGATACTTTATTTTCTCTTCTTCTCAATGATATATTCTGGTTTATGATCAATTTATTCATCTTATATCAGTGGCCTTCTTTACATATATATAAGTTATTTACTGAGCCTTTTTGTCAATGATATAATATGTGCTAAATTTAATCATGTTATACTATATATTTCAGAATGTTGATGTGTTTGAGATGTTGGCTAAGTCTTTGGCACCAAGTATACACGGTCATGAATACATCAAGAAGGCTTTGTTGTGTATGTTACTGGGTGGAGTGGAGAAGGTACTGCCCAATGGTACCAGGCTTAGAGGGTAAGGAACAAGGCTAGTTCACATGTTTTTTTTGTTTTTTTTAATGTATATTTAACACTGTTGTACAGCCACAATCAAATATCCACCCACACTTTCCTTCCATCATAGTAAATATCTTGGTAATAAAGAACAACACGTATATGATTTTGCAGTACCTCATAATAATAATTGAGGGGGTTGAGTTGATATTAGGTGTTGTTTGGTTATATTTTGAAATGATATTGATTTATTTGCATGATGGAAGGAAAGTGTCGTTGGTTATTTGATTGTGGCTGTACACACTCAGTGTTTTCAACCACACTGTTACTGTGTGTGTTACATGTAATGTGATCATTCCAAGTGTAGTTTACCCCAAGTTGTCATGGTAACACAAAGTGTATCTCGTCATTGGTGAGTGTTATACAGTAAATTCTCATTTTACACTGGCATTATGTATGTGAAATAGAGTGTGTGTAATGAATGCATGTACTGTAAACACTTATTGTACATTATATTAAACACCCATAATACCAGTGTACTGTACAATGAGGGTTTCCTGTACACAGTTTCATTACACACACTACATTACACACCCAAAATACAAGTGTAAAATGAGAGTTAACTATACTTCATTCATTTTATATTGGACTCTGGAGCTGTCTAAAACCTCCCGACTCCACTTTCCCCCCGACCAGGACACCTGTACTGGCAACCCACCCACCCCCCCCTCTCCTTCCCCTACTACCCGTATATGAATATTTTTTTTTTATTGTTGAAATTGATAACCATACCTTGTCATACGACATAACTGATGCAATAAACATGTTAACAGAAATACTATAATGCTTTTTGACACAAATAAATAGGTATTGAGTACGTATTACACAAAATAAAATAAAAATAAAGCCGACATCGGTCACGTATTTCAATGGCAAAATGATGTACCGTAAAACACCCTAACTTTGGACTGTGCCATAACTTCGGACATTTCACGAAACAATGTAATAATTCAACTGTACTGGAAGAGAGTGCTATATTTGCAAAAAATGTTGATGGTGTTAGTTAGGGGAATGTTCAAAGACTATTATGTATAAATTCTAATACAATGGCTTGAATATGTGTGGGTGAAAATATTTGACAAATGCAATGAAAAAAAAGTCTGCATTTTTTACCCCTGCAAAACTTTGTTCACACAGAACAAAGAGTTCCAATTGCAATGCGTTTCTTTATTTTGTTTTTTCGGCTAGAAAAGTTTTTGAATAGTTCTTAGTTGGATCTATGCCAAGGAAACCTCACTACAATGTGATATGATGCAACTTATTGTGATCTCAATTTATGTGCTTGAAAAGGAAGTTATTTTTGGATATATCTCTTTATATATGTATAACTCGGGCCAGGAATGCGGCAAATTTTTTTTTTTTTTTTTTTTACATTTTTTAAAAACTCGTCAGGTGTTGGAAGTTGAGCCAGCATGTCCAGAGATGGATGCTGTTAACCATTCTCATGTTTAAAGGGAAAGTACAACCCTGTCCCAAGTTGGTAAGAGCTGTCCCAAGTTATAGTCAACCACAAGGAGATGCCTGTCTGGGATGCAACACAGCACCCCATTCTATTAAACACATTATTGAAGACTGCAACACACACAACCACACTCGCCAACAACACAACATACAACTCTCTGAGGGCACTGTGGGAAAGCCCGGTTCAGGCCATGGCCTTCCTCAGGAGCTCAGGGCTGCTCAACCAGACAGCTTGAGGAACTTCAACAACAACTAGGAAACTGGAGGTTTAAGTGGGGCAGGATCAGGGATTTCGCCCAAGCAGTGCTGCCACATTTGGCTTTCCAACCCACATCACTCTATCAAAAACCACACCAAAGTGGCAACGTTTTGGTACAGTGGTGCACTGATTCTATAAATATAGTCTTTAAATGGTGAGAGCGGGTTCAGGAAATTAATGAGGTGAGTCAGGTCACTTCTCCTTTAGACTCCACAATGGAAGGAAGAACACATACCCTGGCTCCATGGTAGTGAGAAGGAAATAATTTTCTACCTAAATTCGTACTTTGCAGAAGAAAATATTCACCACGTACAAAATCCTATCAAGTCTTCCTTCTATACACACACACACACACACACACAAGTCATAGCCCTTCCCTACTTACACCTGCCATTAATCCTTACCTCAATGGAGTCCTGACCTCACCCTACCCAGCGCCCTCCCTCTCCTCCCCCCAAAACACACACACACACACACACACAAGGGAGGCAAAAGGAAGGGGTATGTACAAATAAATGTACAAATAGTAAAAAAACGTAAAAATAATAAAAAATTGATAATTCAGAAGCACATCCATCACTATGCAGAGGGACAAACAGACACATAAAATACAGATGAAGAAAAAGTAGGCTAAGGAGGGGAGGGAGGAGATTCAGGTGAAGGACTGCTAATCTACTGCCCTGGGCCCTGGGTAATCCCATTCTGACAGACCAGATGTGGCAGCGCTGCTTCTACACCCGCCAGTTTCGTAGTGGTTGCCTATAGGAAATTTCTGCCTAAATTCGGACACTGGAAAGTTGAAAAAAAGCACAAATTTAGCGTCCTTAATTTTTTTTTAAATTATATGGATTTAGTAGGTACTCTACGTGGCTACCACATTACACCAACAGGAATAAAATTGCACCATTATTAACAGAGTTATTCACTAAAACATGCAAAAAATGTCCGAAGTTAGGGTGTTTTACGGTATATAATTTAAGTGGTGAAGGGCCAAGCCGTCACTTCAGTCATCTGCCAGTCATGAGAGATGGAAGACACATGCTCGGCTATAAATACATCAGGTAGACCACACACGTCTCATAGCCAAGAGAGAAACTTAATAGTTAATGTATATCGGCATGTCAAGGCAAAGGCAACGTTATTAATAATAAATGCCGGCTAAATAGACCTGCTGTAATAACTGAAATGCTTATAAGACAGACATACAAAGGTTGTGTGCAGAGTAACTTCCCCTTTCTCCACCCTCCCTCATTCCCTCCATTGCTTGAGAGCTCACTTTGCACACCTCTCATTAATTTTATAATATTATATAAGTGGCTATTGAAACGGCTCTGTATTTGTGTCAAAAAGCATTATTGTATTTCTGTTTCATTTTTATTGCATTAATTACGTAGCATGATAAGGAATTGTTATCAATTTCAACAATAAAAAAAAAAAAAAAATTCCAATACAGAGAATAGGGTTAGGAGGGGGTGGGCTGGCCCGGGGGGGAAGTGAAGTCAGGTTTTAGAGTGCTCCAGTGTCCAATATAAGATAAAGGAAGTATAGTTAACCCTTAAATTGCGGGTGTAGAGAAATTTCAACACTAGCAACAAGTATGGAGCACCACAGGTGTAGGACTTTTTGGACAGCACAGTTTTTAAATTTGCACGGACTCTAACAAGGTAGTTTGTGGCTATCAACAGTGAGGGTGAGAGCCAAGGGACCACCCCCAGCCCACCCATCTACCAACAGTCATTTTTCCTCAAACAGTGAGGATGGAAGGACATATTTTCATCACTCCTCGTTTCCTGAAATAACCATATACTATATTATATGTACTGTACGTACAAATGACAGTGACATTATCTTTCATATTGTGTTGAAAAATGTAATTCTGACATGTTTTATAATAAAATTAGAGTGTGAAAATGTACTTAGATATGTGTATATAGTGTAAAAGTGAATTTTGAGTTGATGTCAGTCTGAGGTGGCTACCCATCCTACAGATGTCACTTTAGTGTTCACAAGTACATCAGGAGACAGCTAAAGGCTTGTACTTCACTATCCTGTATCATTTATTTATATAGTATGAGTAGTTTACAAGCTATTATCTGTCAGATGTGTTGTTTACATAATGACCGCTGGTGTGTGAGTGAGGCCCTGCAAGACAGACCTGCTGTGGGAGATTAGGCCTGCAGCTTAATGGTTAATAATGCAACACACTGCCTTCATACCAGAGTGTTACCCACTCTGTGTATACACTGATGATGCTTTATATGTAATCCACAAACGTGTGGTTGTGAGTGTGATCTTGGTACTCACTCAGTTTGTGAACCTCTATGTTTACATGTGAACCACTACATAGACTAACACTGACTTTGGAAACACACGCATCAAATCGTGCATTCAAAAAAGCCTCGTGTAAACAGAACTGTACTAAGAACTAAGAAGACCTCTATTGTCCCTATCTCACACAAACTTGTATACTTTCCCTTATTAAAGAGAGATTAATTTATTGGTGAATTGGAACTATGCCAAAAAATAGACACCCTCAATGGTACTGTTAGTATGGGATCTGTTTCATGGCATAATTTGTAGGAATCACAGACCTTCCATTATCACCAGCAAAAGAATCTCACCTTACGTAAATACACACATAGTAAGTCAAATTAAATTCAGTCGGTAATTATCCACACAGTAAGTCATTGAATTCACAGTCGGTATTTATACACGCATAAGGCAAATTAAATTCACAGTAGATACGCACAGTTATATCAACATATTTTACATTATTATTATTATTATTATTTTTTATATTATTATTATTGTATTGTTATTGTATTATTTTTGTTCTATTATTATTATTATTTTTGTATATTATTATTGTATTGTTATTGTATTATTTTTTTTCTGTATCTATATTTTGCAGTGATATCAACATCTTACTTAATGGTGACCCATCGGTTGCCAAGAGTCAGTTGCTGCTTTACGTGCTTCACTCAGCACCCAGGGCCATTACCACCACAGGCAGGCGGTCATCTGGTGTTGGTCTCACAGCAGCAGTTGCCACAGACCAGGAAACACGGGACAGGAGGTGGGTTGGTGTTAGACCCATGATAAATTTTACACTGAATAAATACTTGTATCCATCACTTACTTCCATTTTACACTCATTGAAGACCAACCATTTTTATTTTTTTATTTTACACTGAATAAATATTTGTATCCATCACTTACTTCCTTTTTACACTCATTGAAGACCAACAATTTTTTTTTTTTTTTTTTTTTTTTTATTTACCTCGACCTCGGGACTGTAGGCTGTCAGTAGCCCGTGACTCTTGCAAGGCCCCGAGATCATTGGGTGTCGCACCAGATGAGACAGTGGAGCTTCGTGGTGATGTTGGTACCGTAGCTTCTCTTCTGTCTCACTAGATGACCCACACCTTATTTATACACGTCACTATCAGGCCTGTGTCGTTCATTACTATATGCACTAAGGGATTTATTCACCATGTTTTAAAAGGATAGTGTGAGTGTGTGTGTGTTACCAGGCTTGTGTTGTTCATTACCATAAACACTAAGTGATTTACTGACCCTGTATTAAAAGGATTGTGTGTTCTTACCTATTTATATTTTTACAGGATTGAGTGCAGCTCATATTGTCCTGTTTTTTTAAACCCAATTACCATATTTTTCTTTAACGTTATGTAACTTTTTGGCACACCACTTCTTCTGGTAATACGTTCCATTGATCTATTACTCTGTTTGGAAAGCTTTATTTTTGTACATCTTTGTCTCCTCCTCTTTTAAATAATTTCTTACTGTGGCCTCTCCTTCTAGGTATTCCTTGTTGACACAAGTTGTCTATATCAATCTTTTCTATTTCTGTGACACATTTGTACACCATAATCATATCTCCTCTTTGGTCTTTCTTTCAGTTTAGGTAACTTTAGTTTCCTTAGTCTTTCTTCATAGCTTAGTTCTCTTAGACTCTGTACCCATCTTATTGCTGCTCTTTGTACTTTTCTAATTTGGTGATATGTTTCTTTAAATGTGAGTTCCATACTACTGCAGAATATTCTAAGGTAGGCCTTATAATGGATGTGATTATTTTCTTGATAATTTCTTGGTCTATATAAGTGAAGGCCACTCTCAAATTTGGTAATAATGTAAACATGTTTCTCACTTTTTCATTTGTTTGTGTGTGTTTTCCCAGGCTGGTGTTATTCATTACCATAAACACTAAGTGATTTACTCACCCTATCTTAAAAGAATAGATGTGTGTGTGTGTGTGTTTTTTTTTACAGATGTTTAGGGTCAGGGCAAAATGGGAGTATGGCAGGAAGGATAGAGGGGGGAACAAGAGGGAGGTGGCAAGTGTAAGATTGAATGACATCAAGTATAGAGAGGAATATAAGAGGGGAGTGGGTGAGGTGCTGGAGGATACAAGGCTGAGTATAGGGGAGAAAGTGGGAGTGAATTATGTGTGCAAAATGTTTAAGACAATAGTAATGAGGACAGCAGCAGAGGTAGTGGGATACAAGTCACAGAAGAAGGGCAAGAGAGGGAGTGCTTGGTGGTCAGAAGAAGTGAAAGATGCAGTAGAGAAGAAAAGGAAGGCATATAGGAGAACATTACAGAGGAAGTGGAAGAGAGGATATAGTGTTTGTAAGAGGCAAGTGAAGAGGATGGTGAGTGAAAGTAAACGGAGAGTGGATGAGGAGTTTGGTAGGAAACTGAGTGAGAAGTTTAAAGAAAATAAGAAATTATTCTGGAAGGAGGTTATCAAAGAAAGAGGAGAAGGAAAGTGTGGTAGCGTGAGAATGAAAAGAGAAGATGGAGTTACTGTGAGTGGAAGTGAGGAAGTGAAAGAAGTGTGGAAGAGACATTTTGATCGTTAAATGAATGAGGGGACGGGAGGGGAGGCGGTGGTGACATGCAAGGGGATGGAGGCAGGTTGTAGACGACAGGATGTACAGGGAGAATTAGGAAGGGAAGAGGTTAGGAAAGCAATAGGGAAGTTAAAGATGGGAAAGGCACCGGGGGTGGATGGGATAACTGCTGAAATGTTAAAGTGTGGGGGGGAGGTAGTGGTGGAGTGGATGTTGCTTATATGTACATTGGCTTGGAGGCAGGTAGAGGTGCCAGAGGATTGGAGAAGAGCAATAATTGTACCTTTGTATAAGGGGAAGGGGAGTAAGGAGGAGTGTGGTAGCTATAGGGGAATAAGCCTCCTTAGTGTACCAGGGAAGGTGTATGGGAAGGTTCTTACTGAGAGACTGGTTGATGTAACAGGGAATCAAGTTAGTGAGGAGCAGGGAGGGTTCAGAAAGGGTTGAGGATGTGTGGACCAAATATTTGCATTAAAATCAATAGTTGAGAAATATATTGGGAAGGGTAGGAAGTTGTATGCTGCCTTCATGGACTTGGAGAAGGCATACGATAGAGTTGATAGGAAAGCTATGACAGAGGTGTTGAGAATTTATGGTGTTGGGGGGCCTTTGCTGAAAGGCATCGAGGCTTTTTATGCAGATGCAACAGCATGTGTGAGGGTAGAGGGTGATCTAAGTGAGAGTTTTGATATTGGTGTAGGGCTGAGACAGGGATGTGTTATGTCACCATGGCTGTTCAATATATATATGGATGGTTGTATGAGAGAGATGAAAGCCAAAGTGAATGGCCTAAGGGTTAAATTGAGGCTGAATGAAGCAAATTGGTCCTTGGTGGCAAGTTTATTTGCGGATGACACTGTATTGATGGCTGAGAGTGAAATGGAGTTACAGAGGGTGGTGGATGAGTTCCAGTCTGTGTGTAAACGAAGAAAATTGAAGGTGAATGTTGGTAAGAGTAAGGTGATGGTATTTGAGAGGACCAAAACAGAAGTAATTTACTTTGCGACACCCTATAGAGTGGCTGTACCAACTGGGACGAAATGTGAGATAACTTTAGGGGATGATAAGATGGAGGAGGTGAGGGAATTCAGGTATCTGGAAACAGTTCTGTGTAAACATGGGAGTATGGAAGGAGAAATCAGGGAGAGAGCAGTGAGGGGCAGGCAGGTCATAGGATCACTGGGGAGGATTATGAAGGGTAGAAGTGTGAGTATGAAAGTGAAAAGGGGACTACGAAACAGTATAATCCTGCCAACACTGACATATGCATCAGCGACATGGACATGGAGTAGGGCTCATCAGTCTAGAATAGGTGCTGTGGAAATGAGTTATCTGAGAGGAGCATGTGGACTTACTAGGTGGGATGGAGAAAGTAATGAGAGTGTGTATGAGAGGTGTGGTATGAGTGAGAAGGCAATCGGTATTGAGTGTGGAGTGGTAGAGAGAGTGAAGTGTAATACACTGAGATGGTTTGGACATGTAGAGAGAATGCAAAGTGAGGAGTTTGTAAAGAAGGTGTATGGAAGTGAAGTTGTGGCACCTGGTGTGAGAGGCAGACCTCCAGTTAGATGGCAGAACAGAGTGGAAGAGTATGTGAGAGAGAGAAGTGTGAGAGGGGGAGGGGGGATGGACCAAGTAAGGAGGGAGTGCTGGAACATGGGGAACTGGAGACTCTTCTGCCATGGCCACCCCCTTGGTGGGAGTTCCCGGAGGGAGCGAGGCGTCGGAGCTATAGATAGATAGATAGATAGTGATGATTTAGGCTCTTAGGCTTCTGATTCCTCCCACCTATGGCATGAAACAAGCTCCTTCAATATAGGTGGTGTTTGGTGGCAATGTTTGAAGGACTCACTAACCTTCAATTTTATCACTACATCACAGGGTCCCTTAATTAAGGTGGTAATTCTTTTTTGGTACATTGGAGTGCCTTAATTTCTCCAAAGTATGCCAGGAAACAGGACCAGAAGAGCAAAAGTAATGGTGTTATGTTGCTTGGAATAGTTTGGAGGATTCAGTTGCTCTAGATTTACCAACACAAACTTTCCCCCTTAACAGGCCACGTCTCTGAGCCATATAATTATGATCTCTGGTCTTATCACTGAAAGATATATCATGTCTTTCACCCTGCTCTGGTACTAACCTTTCTATCCCATAATTATCAGTCCAGGGACCGTATCAATCATATATCCACCAACACTTTCCTTCCATCCTAGTAAATATCTTGGTAATAAAGAACAACACGTGTATGATATTGTAGCACCTCATAATAATAATAATAATAATAATAATAATAATAATAATAATAATAATAATAATAATCAACATCTTGGTTATAAGGAACAACACGTGTATGATATTGCAGCACCTCATAATAATAATTGAGGGGGTTGAGTTGACATAAGGTGTTGTATGATTATATTTTGATATGATACTGATTTATTTGTAAGATGGAAGGATAGTGGTGGTGGTTATTTGATTGTGGCTGTACATATATTGAAATATCTGTAGTGTTTTCTTTTTGTGAGGTCATGAACATAAAAAAGGTCGAGGTTGTGACAGGAAATTTTTTTTTGGCTGCATCATATATTAATAAATAGATAAGATTAGGAAGGTAATTATTTTATGTACTTAGGTTGTTTGTGATAAAATAGAGAAAGTGATTATTTTATATTTTTGTATGTGATGGAACTACCTGTATTATGTATGAAAGCACTCCATGTCATCCTCATTTTCTTTGGTAAACAAATGATATACTTACTTTTCCTACCTACAGGGTTATTGCCTCCCTGCCCACCATGGAGTGCCCAGAAACCATCTACCAGCAACCAACCACCACCCTAACTTTACAACCATTGTGTCAACACTAGATTGACTCATTCACACACACACCAGAACCACTCAGCAACGTTGCACAAAATAGGTGAGATGGAAATTTTGTATATTGCTTCCCACAGCATGAAATCTTTCAGTGGGGAATCATTAAAAAAATTTGTTTATTAGATTGTAAGTAAGATGCTTAAAGAATACAGCATTGTGAAAGCTGTAATTGGAAAGAAACAAGGAAGGGAAGTGAGAAAAAAATGTATCAGAAAAATTTGAATGATACAAAATGGGAGTTAAATTAATTTTGATCATGATATGTTTAGTGAAGGTTTCTTGTTCCCTTCCTCAATGTCTATCTATCTATCCATCTATCTATCCTTCCTCAATGTCTATCTATCTATCTATCTATGTCATTACTGAGGTGTTACAAAGCAGGTGAGAAGCAGCAGGTATTTAAATTAATTTTAATCATGATGTGTTTAGTGAAGGTTTCTTGTTCCCTTCCTCAATGTCTATCTATCCATGATCATCACTGAGGTGTTACAAAGCAGGTGAGAAGCAGCTGGTAATTTAAATTAATTTTAATCATGATACTTGAAATGATACCACTACTGTATTCAAGATGTGGGAGTAATATTGTTGTTTGGTCATCAGCCATAATGTCTGTCTATATAAAACAGATGAGTCAAGTTAAAACAAATCTTGTGTCCTATTTGTATGATGTCTTAATGGGTCCATTCCACAGTGGTTGGTATTGGTTTGTAAGCATGCAAACGAAAGAATGTTAGCCGTGTAAATGACTTATGGGTGAATTATATAATGAATTTGGTGAGTAAACTATACAGTGATAATTATTATCTAACTGTTGGATAGATTTTGTGAATGTGGATATTCAGCTTTTGGAAAATAATGAAGCCTTACAGATGTGGTTGGTTGGGAAGCTAACAAACCAATACCACTGTGGAAGTGACCCAATGACATAGTTCCAATTGTGTTGTCTCTGATTCCTTCAAACCATACAACAAAACAAATTCCTTATTAGTATCATTGTGGATGTGGTGTGTGTGTGGACGTGTTGGAGAGTGTGAAAAGGAACACCTTGAGGTGGTTCAGTCATGTGGAGCGTATGGGAAGCGAGAGGTTGGTTAAGAGAGTGAGATGGAGGGACAGAGGGGGAGGGTCAGACCGAGAGTGAGGTGGAGGGATGGAGTTGAGAGGTATGTGAGGGAGAGTGTGGTGGAGGGATGGAGTTGAGAGGTATGTGAGGGAGAGTGGTATGGGGTGGGAGGAGGGACGCCAGTTAACAGGGAACAGGGGTTCATGGAGGCGATTCATTGGTGGCCACTCCTTCTGGGATTGAGGCGTCTGGCAATAGATAGATAGATAGTATTTTCTGACATAGTTTGTAGGAATCAGAGACTTTCCAATTCACCAACAAGATAATCTCTCCTTAATTAATGTGTTGCTTATTATTATATATGAATGGACCTTAGGGAGGGAGGAGGGTTTACGGCTTTATGCCTATCGACTCATAGTGTTGGTCATTAAGGCAGTCAAGTCTTGTTACATCAACACATCTTCCCCCAGCCTACAAGGTTGCTATCCTTGCTCTTACAGCCGGGTACCTACTTACTGCTAGGTAAACAGAGACATAGGGGGCTTGGAAATTTTTCCAACAATTCCACTGACCTGGGGATCGAACCCAAGATCTCTCGCTTGCGAGGCGAGTGTGCTAACCATTACACCATCAGTACCCCCTTTTTTTTACATGGGGATCGTATCAGATATTAAGCTGATAAAAACAGATACTACACTTTGATCTTTGATCTTTATTCTTAGGGATAAATTACTATAAATTGCCAGCACAACATTCGGACACAACAAAGAATCCACAATCACAGTATACAAACAATATATTCGATCAGTGATGGATTATGCAAGCCCTGCCTGGGCTTCAAACCTCACTGAGACTCATCACAACACCCTTCAAACCATACAGAACAGAGCCCTAAAGACAATCACAGGCTGCACAGCTACCACACCTACAGACCACCTACACTATGAAACCAAAGTCCTCAAAATCAAGGATCACCTTGACATGAGAGGCACACAAACACTTGCTGCAGCCTCCACAAACCCACACCATCCACTACACTACATGGCACAACACCCACACATGCCAAGGAACATCAAAACAACACCCAGTACACGATACCATACACAAATACTATCATCTCTTACACCCTGCCCACCCCAAACCAATCTCCAGAAACACATCCATACTCAAATCACTCATCAGTCCATCCAAACACTCAAAAACAACACTCAGCTGCATGCACGACCTCCTGACATCCACCCATCTGAATATCTATACTCCACTCACTCATCAGTCCATCCAAACACTCCAAAACAACACCCAGCTATCAACAACCATACATACTTGTTGGTGATAAATTACAGGTTCACATTTGTCTCTGACTGTACAAATCTTTCTGTATGGCTCTTATTATTATTATTATTATTAAAGCTCACATTATTATTATTTCTATATGGCTCTCTTAGTTTAAGGGAAAATTAAGGTAAATTGGAAGGTCTGTGATTCCTCCAAAGTATGCCAGGAAACAGGACCAGATGAACAAAAATAATGGTGTTCTGTTGCTTGGAATAGTTTGGAGGAATCAGTAGCCTTCCAATTTACCAAAAATAGAATCTCCCCTTAAGAACCTTGTGATTGTGTAGGAAAATTGGAGGCTTCTGATTCCTCCTGAATATGTCATGAAACAACCTCCTTCCATATAGGTATGTGTGTGTGTTTGGAGGCTTCTGATTCCTCCAGATTATGCCACCATACAACCTCCTTCCATATAGGTGTGTGTGTGTGTTTGGAGGCTTCTGATTCCTCCTTCCATATAGGTGTGTGTGTTTCGTGGCAATATTTGAAGGACCCATTTTCCTCCAATTGTTTTTGTATGTATATAGCTTTGATTTAGAAACATACACATTTCATATACTGTACTGAAGTTTCTTGATTCCTCCAAATGAACAAAATTAATGGTGTTCTGTTGCATAGAAATATAGTTTGGAGGAATCATTTGCTCCAGAATTACATTAGGAGTTTCTTGATTCCTCCAAAGTATGCCAGGAAACAATAATAATAATAATAATTAAAATAACAATATAATAATGGTGTTCTGTAGTTTGGAGGAATCATTTGCTCCAGATTTGTTCTATATCACCTTAACACTAATTAATTTGTTTATTTTACAGGTGTGTGGTGAGAGGAGAGGGAGAGAGAATGAGAAGAAAACAAAACAAGATCTCTCTAATATATAGTGTAAATAACAGGAAACAAATAAATACAAATATTATTAAATAGTATATTTTATTTTTTAAAAATATAAATAATATAAACAATTACCATCCTACCAGGTGAATATATTAATTAATTTATACCTGTAAGGGTGTAAGGTTCAAGTAAAAATTATTGATGTTATTATAATACTGTGTGTGTGTGTGAGAGAGAGATATCACTCACACACACACAGACAAATATTATCATAACATCAGTGATAATTACATACCTAAAGGAGTAAAAATTATTGATGTTATAATACTGTCTGTGTGTGTGAGAAAGAGAGATATCACTCACTCACACACACACAAATATTAAATCATCATCAGTGATAATTTTATACCTGTAAGGGTTCAAATATAACTTAAGGGGATAGTACATTGTTGGTGGTAAATCTGGAGCAATTGATTCCTCCAAACTATTCCAAGCAACAACAGGACACCATGGTCATGTTGTTTCCTGACATACTTTGGAGGAATCAAGATGCTCCAATGTACCAAAAGTGTATTATCTCCTTAGTACAGATTCCAGTGTTTGTTTTGGTTTGCAAGCACCCTAACCAAAGAAACTGAACTGTGTAAATGACTCCTGAGTGTGTACAGTACTGTATAAGAGGGTGTCACACACCGCTTCCCCACTTGAAGCAACAGAATCCAGATGGCCTTCTTACAACAACAGACCCAAGAAGGTAACCATTTTACCCTCCAATTTCTCACTTGTCATCCCTAAACTCGAGAGAGAGAGAGAGGGAGAGAAAGGGAGAGAGAAAGAGAGAGAGAGAAGAATTGGGTGGAGCTTAGACCAAACTCCACCCCTTTTCAAGAAGATAATAATAATAATAATATCTGAATAGACTTGGCATCTTCCAAAACAGAATGTATATAAGCAGTGAAGTTGAACTAATATGTAGGATTTCCTAAACTGACTCCCAGGGCTATAACCTGTCTCCATAAGAGAGAGACACAGGCATATCAGACAAGGCATTAAATATAATTCCCTGTATAGAGATAAGTATGTATAAATAAATTAAGCCTAAAGAAACTTGTGCAGTCACTTTACCTAAGAACACCACTACGCCGAGCTCGCTACCTAATACCACAACAACCACAACAACAACAACAACTACTACGACTACACTTCGGACTAAGGTACTGTATCAGATCCTGAACGAGTTAAAGCCTTAGAGGACTGGTACATTTTGATGGCAGCGGTGTTTTGCAACAAAGCAAGTTGCAAGGTAAAGACTTCACGGGAGTACAGTGACTAACATAGTTCAAGGACAAGTTGAAGGAATCTGCTTGTAAATTCTCTCAAGTAATTTCTTCAGTGGGTAATCTTACGACCTCTAACGAGGGAGATAAACCACAAATTCTTCACCTACAAGAAACACCTGCTTCAACATAACTGCAACTGACCTACAGAGAACCTCATCTACTTCACAACAAACAATCATCACTTCATCACTACGGCGATCCTGTTACGTAAATTCTTTCGTAAGGACAACGCCATCACTCCATCACCTCCACGCTGACGCTGACGCCTCCTTATACGTAAATACTCTCGTATAAGACAAGTCAACGTTCATCATCTTCACTCCAATTACGACTGTTAGTGTGTTAGTTTGTTAGTGTGCGAGCTAACTAATCATCGCTTCGTCACTTCACGGTCGTAGCCCCTTCACCACATCGTCGCCTCGGCAGGCAACGCCCCAACAAAACTTCCACTCGTCGTCATCGTCGTTGCAACTACAGTCAACTAAAGTAGGTACACATTACATGTTACATTACATTATTTTTCACTTGTCCACGAACATGTTAGAAAATAGGTTCCTCACTAACAGCCCAAACAACAGAAAACAAGTGCCAAATTAAAACAAAAGTAAAGATATAATCCCCATTAATCCAAAGGTATCATAACTAACTTCGAATATCCCTGATAATGATTCACTAGCCTCCAAGCTAGATTCCTCTACCTCCCTAAGTTTCGTTTGTGGTTCCAACACATTCGAGTACATTCCTTTCTTTCTCCAAACCTTACCCCCATTAAAGCCTCTATCTGGTATACTATATTAACCTGTATTTTCTCCAAAAATGGCTACTCCTCCACAATCTCCGACTGTCTCTGCTCTTCTAACAATTTCTTCTAACCCCACTAACTCTACTATGCGAGCAATGAGAATTTTACCCACCCACAATTATTCAAAGTACTATACGGGAGATAATCCACAGAATTTAACGTCATATGCTACATTCAGACAGTCACTTATTGTTGTTTTTGGGGATGGTAAACTACATCATTCATTATCATGGGTTCAGAGAATAATTAAAACTGAGGCGGACAACATAAATACAAGTGAACCAGCAAAAGCACTTGCACTATCAGGGTCTCTAGCTTTAAATTCGAAGGAAACTCGTATCATACATCGTGAATTACAGATTACTCAATCCAAGGGTACGAAGATTTTTAATTTTGATGCCACACCTACTCAAGGGGAATCACAGGGAAAACGTTGCAAACACTGTAACGAAAGTAATCATAAATACAGTCATTTACATGAGTCACAGTCGCATTCCTTAGATGAATGCATGATCCTTAACAGAATGAAACGGGACTGGCACAATCGAAATATGATGCATGAAACGAGACCGCCACAATATTAAAACGTCCCGAAAATAAAACTGTAGGCCCTGTCGTCGCATTTACCAATAATATACTATAATTCCCTGTCCTAGTATCAAATAGTAACACCCCCTTAATGATAGACACAGGCGCCGCAGTTTCCTTGTTATCGGATAATTCCTTTAACAAATTGAGCAAATTAGGTCCCCAGCAGCATTTATAAACCAGGATTGAACAGGTGACATAGAATGGTCAACCATGACAGGCAATAAATTACAGGTCTTAGGGAAACTAACCCTTCCTGTACGGTTAGCCAAGGGAACTAACCATATTCATAATGAATTTTATATAATACGAAATTATAAACTAGGTTTATCATACCTTATTAAACAAACAATAATAATAAACCCTAAACATAAAATAATACATTTTAGGAATTAATGTATTCAAATACAGGATTGTCCAGGCCAAAATATATAAGTCCAGGTAATGTTAACCCTATACGTATTGAAAATGAGGGAAATAACCCCATTATCATAAAGGCCATTGCTGCATATAATAATATATTAACTCCAAATTTCGTCCATAAATTGAAGGTACATCTTCCATCTCATGTACAGCCACAAAATACCGTTCTATCCTTAATAGAACTAGTAAAATAATATATAACCAGGGATTAATTTACTTAACTAATGTAAACAGTGAAAATGTCACTGATATTAATAAACCATTTACCAATATTCATGTAAAGAAAGGAACATATCTATGTGATCTGTACAGATGGAAGTTAGACCAATACCACAAGGAAATATTGTATCGGTTCTTACCGAAGGATAAATAGATAGTCGTAAGGGAGCAACTTAGAAATTTGGTCAGTGGACGCGATTTTCCACTTTATCATGATAATCTAATCACTATACTAGCCACATATTGAAATGCGATTGCCCTACCTGTAAGTTATTAGAAAAAAAAAAAAAAAAATATACCATTACTCTAACATCTCCTTAACCCATTTACTCGAGCATATAGACTACCGTACCGCATAGTACACAGAAAGTTGTAAACGAAATATTAAATGAAATGATGGATGAAGGCATTATTAAGAATTCTAATTCCCATTTCAACAGCCCAATGTTTTTGGTTTCAAGAAACAAATAATGGTGATTTTAGGCCAGTCATTGATTGCAGAAAATTAAATAATGCTACACTTAAAAATAAATATTCCCTCCCTCCTTTAAGATGTTTTGTCTAACATTGGTGAAACAAAACATATGATATTCTCCACATTAGACTTGGTCAGTGGAAACTGGCAAGTAACATTAGATGATAAAATTCAACCCATTACAACATTTAATACTTCCCATGGTTATTATGAATACATTCGTAGACCATTTGGTTTATGTAATGCTTCATCCACATTTCAGCATATGATCAATTTTCGTATTGGTTTTATTAATAACGTAGTCATCGCTAATCTCAACGATTTGATTATTTTCATAGTAAGTAACTATAACGAAGGTTATACAGAGATTACATTAGGTAGGCCTCAAACTTTAAATGTCTATGTCTCAGTTTCTTACCAGGAACTTATCATTTTAGGTTATCTATTTAACCGCCCCTGTGCTCCATACACAATCTGATAAAATACGAGCAATGAGAATATTCACTATTCTAAATAAATGTTACTAACATAAAATCATTCTTGGTCTTATGTTCTTATACAGAATCTTTGTAAAGTATTTTCCCAAGTAACTAAACACCTAAATAATCCCCTCGAGAAAGATACAAATTTTGTATGGATGCCAGAAAAACAGCTAAGCTTTGAATTATTAAAGGTTAATTAATGTAAGCTTCAATTCTAACGTTCCCAAATATTCATTGTCTTTTATGGAGTGTACAGATGCTTCCTCAGTAGGCTAAGGCGCTGTACTTATGTAAGAGATAGCTACGGGTCTATGTCAGGTATGTACTTAAGCTTAGAGAATATTAAGTACGCAGATTACTCGTTACTCTGTAACAAAACAGGAAACTTAAGCAATATTATGGGCACTTCGTACTTTGAGAGAAATCATATTAGGCTATCCTTTACATGTTTTCGCAAATTATCAAACGATCCGTGGCTTACTATAACCTCAAACCCTAACGGGAAAATTAGCCAGATAATGTCTAACAATTCAGGAATTTCTCCCGCATATTGATATTAACTATCTTTTAGGACGATTAATAAAGTAGTAGATCCCTTAAACAGTCATCTTGTCCTTTTAGTTCCGAGGACACCCATGGACTTTGACCTTAATGCGGTTCGTAAACATTAGCAAACAATTCTATGATGAATGTAATAAAATATTCATTAAAAACTGAGGATGAAAATAATGGCCCAAAATTACCCAGTCACTTAAACATATTTTCCCTTCATGATGATATTATTTACAGAAAACTTAGGAAACGTGACGAAAAAACAATCAAATAGTGATACGACAAATAATGATTCCCTCAGTATTAATTACCCTTACAGCAGCAAGGCATCCTGGGAGAGATAGGTACCTGACCACTCTCCATACAATACACCATTAGCATAAACTAAGGGTAGATGATGAAACACATATATCGCTCAGTGCGAAGCAGACAATGCAAATAAAGGCCATACATTTGGACCTGTTCCATGACGGGAATCCCTAATCCTGGACGAATCATGGAACGTAGTAGGAATAGATCTACTTTCCTTACCAATTCCGAATCAGGACACAAATAAAGTATTACCAATGGTTAACTATTTTCTAGATATTTGGTGGCGGCAACACTATGATAAAAACCGCAAAGGTAAGTGCACATATATATAAAAACCAACTTCATATGACCATATACATGTCTCGATATTATAAAAGGTATCTGATGTCTACGACATTAAGCAAACGTTTGTATTACCATATCTCCCAGCATTTAATGGGTTAACAAAACGGCAGCACCGTACAAATACTAGAAGTACTTCGTGGCAAAAGAAACAAGGAAAATCCCTCCACATGGGAAGACTGCATCGATATGTCGGTCAATAAACACTACAAAATACGGAAATAAAGGGAAAAACTCCACATGAAATACTATATGGCGTATGGATACGTCTTTCATATGATATAAAATTGCCACACGGAATCCATGTTACAACGTGGACAACTACACTGAACGACAGTGAGTTGCATTTCAACAATTTCATCATGACATAACAAAACAAATTATGAGCTTGCATGAAAATAATGCGTGATTGCCAATATAACAAAACAAATTATGAGCTTGCATGAAAATAATGCATGATAGCCAATATAACAAAACAAATTATGAGATTGCATGAAAATAATGCATGATAGCCAACATACAAAACACATTATGAGCTTGCATGAAAATAATGCGTGATTGCCAACATAACAAAACAAATTATGAGCTTGCATGAAAATAATGCATGATAGCCAACATAACAAAACACATTATGAGCTTGCATGAAAATAATGCGTGATTGCCAACATAACAAAACAAATTATGAGCTTGCATGGAAATATTGCATGATTGCCAACATAACAAAACAAATTATGAGCTTGCATGGAAATATTGCGTAATCGCCGACATAATAAAACAAATAACTCAATATGTTCACTCCAAGTGATAACGGGTACCCGATCGAATCTTCACACTTCTTTAGTAGGTAATAAACCTATAATGATGCATAATTTTACCAGGCGGTTGATATTGTTTATGTAAAGAGAATAAAGAAATTGGTAAAAGCGCGCAAAACCCAACATCCACAATGAAACCAATCAATATCTCTTGAACATTAACAATTCCTCTTCCTAGTAATTTTATCCCTACTATTGATGATAATAATATAAACATTTATAAACAAAAACTCCGATCGGTTTCCAATGATATATAATAATTTTTCTTACGGATGTGGCCCACATCAACCTATATAACAATTTTCGTGTTTATACTCGCGGCGGCTATAGGCTAAGCTCCGACGAAGTGCATCAAGCGGATAAAGATGACGTCTACATTCTGAGAGCTCTCGTTTACAATTTTATCAAACAGTTGAAAAGAAAAAGGAAATAATAAAATATTGGGGAAGAACGATATTATCATTAATTTTTATAAGGTATCTGACTTATTCATAAATTTTCTGCCATTGAGCAGTGGGTACAGATAAGGTATTTAATGATACACTAGTTTTGTTTGACAGGTATCACACAAATGAAGTTCCCAATTTACATGTATTATATTCTAAGGTGTCCTGTCACCATTGGGCGCCCTAGGAAGGAATTCAGCGACTCAAATAATATTGCTCGCTTATTATACAAAAAAAAAAAATAATAATAATAATGGCTTAGAGCCATCATCACAGCCCAGAGCGTGATTTGGATATTTTAAGCGGAATTTCATCAACACTATTTGGTAAGGCTTAGATAGTTGTATACAAGCATTAACCCATAAATAAAAAGGTTGCGGGACAAGCCGTTGCAAATCAAGATAAGATAAAGTAACAGGTATATACTGTATTAGAGTGCAAATCATTGCACAGAAATTAAATACGATTTATATAACTTTACATGATCAACGAATGAAAAGAACTACATATATGGAATAATATATCATGTTTTAGGCTTCTATTTATTTCTGTGAATTAGCAGGAAATGAATTGCAGGTGAGAAACAGAGAGAAATGACAACCATTTATATCTTAAGAGAATATTTACTGCGATTAAGGTAAGATTAACTCACAATTATTACCACTCCAACAGCTACGAAATATAATGGTATAATCAATGATGAAATACCATCTTACTTATTATCTTCATCCACCTACTTGGTATATTATTATACATTAATGCGTAGTATATTACTACAAGATCATAATCCCATTATTATTCACATAAAAGATAAAATGTTTTTCCCAAGCTACGTACTTCACCAATTCCCTATGAAAATGGAAGTAATCCTTTCACATTCGATTTTCATCAAATAAGTATTATACTTAGTGATGATGTCATCAGTGACACACAACACTTCAAGTGCCATGTTGCATATCTTCATAGATGTTTGTCTTGCATATTTCTTTGCATTTAAGTTGCATATAAATCTCCTAAGGATGCAAAATCTCCACTTGCTTGGAATCAAAGTAATACTAATCAAGCCCTATATGCATGTACATTCATATCTATTACTAATCAATATCTCTTTTCATCATCAATTTTAATTTCCACTATCTATACTTACCTGCTGATACACAATTAACATTAATTTACCCTAATCACCCTACACATGGTATGGTTACAGGCTACTATAAAGAAACAGACTCATAGGAAAAACGATCCAAGGGAATCGTTACCTTGCCTAATAAACATAAACGTGCTTGACAACATGACATAATCTTTTCCACCTTTAAACATATTTCATTTAAAGTCGACTTGTTTAACATCTCCTCATTATCAGTTGTTTCGGAAAAAGTGCAACTATTATGTTATTTAAGGAGAATAGGCTTCAATCATCCTTATTATATAATTTGATTCCTCCATATATTGAAAAAAAATGAAACTGAGTACCAAGGTTTATTATCCACTGTCTTATCTTTCTGCCATGTACTATCATATTTATGTACTGTATAAGAACGAACTATCGAGGTATACTGAATTATGTTGTATTGAAAAGAATAGGACTGTTATTTCACAGCCTAGCAACACGGCCCCTTATTAATGTGTGAACCTTTAGCATAGGTTAGCTTATATACACACAATAACATGCACCTAGCTAAACACATTAATTTTAAGATGATTTTTATGTGACAATGTATTAATATTCATGTATTAATGATACTATCTATGTTCATTTATGTACAAGATGTGCCTATGTCTTAAGGTCTATTTTTAGGTTACTATACATGTCTTCATTGTTAATATCTTAATTATCATATACCCTACCAACATTGTGAACTGGCCTTCTATTAAATAAAGCTTTAATGCCTGGAGGGCCAGGCGGGTAGCGTGATAGAGCGATGTACAGTACTGTATAAGAGGGTGTCACACACCGCTTCCCCACTTGAAGCAACAGAATCCAGATGGCCTTCTTACAACAACAGACCCAAGAAGGTAACCATTTTACCCTCCAATTTCTCACTTGTCATCCCTAAACTCGAGAGAGAGAGAGGGAGAGAAAGGGAGAGAGAAAGAGAGAGAGAGAAGAATTGGGTGGAGCTTAGACCAAACTCCACCCCTTTTCAAGAAGATAATAATAATAATAATATCTGAATAGACTTGGCATCTTCCAAAACAGAATGTATATAAGCAGTGAAGTTGAACTAATATGTAGGATTTCCTAAACTGACTCCCAGGGCTATAACCTGTCTCCATAAGAGAGAGACACAGGCATATCAGACAAGGCATTAAATATAATTCCCTGTATAGAGATAAGTATGTATAAATAAATTAAGCCTAAAGAAACTTGTGCAGTCACTTTACCTAAGAACACCACTACGCCGAGCTCGCTACCTAATACCACAACAACCACAACAACAACAACAACTACTACGACTACACTTCGGACTAAGGTACTGTATCAGATCCTGAACGAGTTAAAGCCTTAGAGGACTGGTACAAGTGAATTATTGGATGAATTTGATGATCACCATCAAACTAAGGTGGTAATGAAACTCCCTGACATATTTTGTGGATATGAAGATTGAGTTTGTTGGATATAATTAAGACTGACAAGTGTGGTTGGGTGGGAAGCTAACAAACAAATACCACTGTGGAATCGACCCTTAGTGTTATTATAATACTGTGTGTGTGTGTGTGTGACAAATACACACACACACACAGATGTATTATAACAACAACAACATATTATGTGTGTGAAGAGAAACATCACACACACAGTAACTTCATAAAACACTCACAGTAACAAGTGATACTTGTATAGTTGTAGTAGTAGTAGTTGTTGATGGAAAGATGAACACAGTGAATAATGAAGGTTGTTAAGTCTCTTGTACAACTGCACTCCACAAATCTATAACAAAATACAACCTAATTAATTTATGCATGGTACATAATACAAATGAATTATTACTTTAGAATTACTGCAAGACATTATCAATACTTTGGCAAACATGGAGCAGGAGGAGTGCGAGAAATGGAAGGAAGGGAAGGTGAGGAAAGGGAAGGGGAAGGTGAGGAAGGGAAGGTGAGGAAGGGGAAGGTGAGGAAAGGGAAGGGAAAGAGGGAGGGAATGGAAGGGATGGGAAGGGAAGGGAGGGAGGGAATGGAAGGGACAAGGGGAGAGAAGAAAAGGAGGGAGAGGGAATGGAAGGGACAAGAAGAGGAGAGAAGGAAAGGAGGGAGAGGGAATGGAAGGGACAAGAAGAGAAGAGAAGGAAAGGAGGGAGAGGGAATGGAAGGGACAAGAAGAGAAGAGAAGGAAAGGAGGGAAAGGGAATGGAAGGGACAAGAAGAGAAGGGAAAGGAGGATTCTGCTCTCACCACACCATTGAGAGTACCAGCCAACCAGTCAACCAGTCAGTCAGGTGTTATACATATCAGACAATAACTCCACAATATACAACAATAACAACACTTCCTTAATGGGAGATTCACTTGTTGGTGAATTGGTAGGAAACTGATTCCTCCAGAGTATGTCAGGAAACAGCACCATATAAACAAAAATAATAGTGTTCTGTTGCTTGGAAAAATAGTTTGGAGGATTCAGTTGCTCCAGATTTATATTGGAGTGTCTTGATTCCTCCAAAGTATGCCAGGAAACAACAGGAATAGTTTGGAGGAATCATTTGCTCCAGAATTACATTGGAGTGCCTTGATTCCTCCAAAGTATGTCACGAAACAGAACCATATGAACAAAAATAATGGTGTTTGTGCTGTTGCTTGGAATAGTTTGGAGGATTCAGTTGCTCCAGATTTACCAATACTGTACTTATACCTTAAATTATCTTGTTGGTGAATTGGTGGGAAACTGATTCCTCCGATAAAACTATACCATGAAACACATCCAGTATTAGTACCATTAAGGGAGTCTGTTTCATGGCATAGTTTGGAGGAATGTTACTGTTATTATAATACCTGTGTGTGTGTGTGTGTGTGTGTGTGTGTGTGTGTGTGGAGGAATTATAAACCTTCCTTTTCACCAACAATATAATTTGTCCTTAAGGGGTTAATTAACTTTTGTTACATTGGAGTGCCTTGATTCCTCCAAGATATGCCAGAAAACAGGACCAGAAAAGCAAAAATAATGGTGTTCTGTTGCTTGGAATAGTTTGGAGGATTCACAAACATTCCTTTTCACCAACCATAAAATGTGTCCTTAACCAGTGGACCATATTAATCCAAATATGAGTAAATTACTGTACTTAACCCTTAAAGGCATACGTTATTGGACACACCTAGAATAGCATATGTTGAGTGTGACAGACTCCTATTAAGAAAAATCACAACACAAAGTTGTAATCAATTTTAATTGCTTTTCAGACCATGAAAAGAAAGATTAACTCCTCTACTTTTGTATCAATCACTTACTTAAGTAATTATGCAAAAATATACATTCTAAATGGGGGACTAAAGAAAGTAAAAAAAAAAAAAAAAAATGCAATTTCTTGACAAAAAATCATAACTAGGCCACTAATAGGAATTAAGCTCTGAAATTTCGTATGGTGCTTCTCAGGTCCCATAGCTGTGTATTGCATGTGTTAGCCTAATTTACCCATTTAAAAATAATGGAAATAATTAGTTATACCTTTACAGCATATGTGAGTCTGATGGACTCCTTACGCAATTTATCTCCCACCATGGGAGAGCGAGCTGGCGCACACACCCTTCCATAGCCAGGCCTAGCCAAAGACTGCACATAGCTGGGGTGCCTGGGTGGCATCTTCAAAAGTAGTCAAGCCACAACATGTTAAGCCACTTCCATATCCTGACAGGGGGTGCGAATGTCTTTGAGGGTTAAGGGGGTGCAGGAGTAGGGGACAGGCTTGGGGGGGGGGGGTGAATAGGGGGACAGGCTTGGGGTGGGTAGAGAGCCTGTCCCCCTATTCCTGCACCCCCCCAAAGCCTGTCCCCCTACTCCCGCACCCCCCAAACCTCCCTAAACCCCCCTCCCCAAGCCTGTCCCCCTATTCTCGCACCCCCTTAAATAAATGAATGGGTTATATTCAAGAACATTGGTGGTGTATACCATGGTGTGGTACTGGTACCATGGTGTGGTACTGGTACCATAGTGTAGTACTGGTACCATGACTCCATAGACAACAACACAGTCATTGTACCAGTACCAACACCATCAATGTTCTTGAATACCACCCAATGAATGAAGGAATAAATAAATAAATGAATTACTTCTATGAATAAATGAGTGAATAAATAAAATATGGCCAGGTATGAAAGTGTTATAATGTGATGATGTCCTCAAAAAATATATCAACTCACCATGGATGTTATTGGTGGCCAGAGTGATGTGAGTCAGTAAATGATGAGATGCTAATGTATGTCTTGATAACTTCACAACACAACCTGTAATACAACCAAAGTACATATAAGTGTTATACAGTATATTCAAATTCAATCAACTCTTCATAACAACTTCACTACACAACCTGCTATTAATACAACCAAAATAAATATAAGTGTTATATATTTCCATTTCAATCAATTGTTTTCTTTTGTTAATAATAAATTCTCAACACTCTATCACCTACTATATTCTGTAAAGTTATACACACACAATATAATGACATTTATTCTTCCTAACAGCCTACAGTATTTATTTTCAAGTGTCATAAATAATTATTTATGACACTTGAAAATAAATACTGTAGACTGTACTGTTGTACAATTCCTTAAAAAAGTAATGTCACTCAGAGTGTAGATAGTTTGTAAATAGTAAGTTGTGGATGGGTAGTGTTGTTACAGCCACAGTCAAATATCCACCGACACTTTCCTTCTATCGTACAAATAAATCAGTATCATATCAAATATAAATACAACACCTTACGTCAATTCAATCCCCTCAATTATTATTATGAGGTGGTGCAAAATCATACACGTGTCGTTCTTTATTACCAAGATATTTACTACGATGGAAGGAAAGTGTGGGTGGATATTATTATTATTATTATTATGAGGTGGTGCAAAATTATACACGTGTTATTCTTTATTAACAAGATGATTATTATTATTATTATTATTATTATTATTATTATTATTAGGTGGTGCAAAATTATACACGTTGTACACCGTAAAAGCCATTAACCCCTAAGAACCGCAATCCCCCTACCGCTACTGGAGCGTGAACCGCAAAAACAGGGTGATTTTTAAAGTTTCGTTTAGGTAAATTTTGTTATTACAGATTTGTAGAGCTTGATTTTACACACCAGAATTTGTAAACTAAAGTTTCCTAGGTGTACTGGTTTGTGTACAGCAGTTCGATGAGTAATAAAGTAGTTACCCCTAAAACCCCCCTAAAAATTAGAAAACGTGAGCGAGCGTATTTTCATTGCGTATATATGACAAGTGAACCATTTCCCTCTCACACCACTCACTGAAGGCCCAACCTAACCAGTGTTACCAATGAAGTGGCTAGATATAGCCCAAGCAGTTTTTTTTCTACCGGCTTTATATTACGTCAATCGGCTTCAAGGCCTAAATTCGCGGTGACGTGATATTTGGTCAATATGCATTTAAGGGTTAAGAGCAGGTAGAAGAAAAGGGTCAACTAAAAATACCTCACAATGTGTTTACCAGACAGCAGGTCAAATCCAGGTAGCTGCAGAACATAGACACCTGGCCATACCACCCAAGTTGGTCAAACACACAAACACACACACACACACACACACATACAGAACATACACTCTCTCATCTATTTTTATACCAAAACACCATTAATTTACCTACTTGCATCCCCCTCAGACCATTAACTTTCCCTATCTTATTTTCATCTCTCCAAACCCAGTGCTCTCAGGTCACAAATGATGTTTGTACCTTCACTCACAAAAGAGAGTAAGAGAGAGAGAGAGAGACAGAGAAAGTAAGAGAGGGAGAGAGAAGAGAAAGGGGTGGAGCTTAACTAGACCTTCCCTTTTTTTCAAACAGGTAATAATGTATCTAGACATTACTGGCATCTCCAAGTACAGAATGAATATAAACTGACCAAGATAGCTTTAGTTAGGGACTCAAGATCGAAACAGTCAAAAGACATCTTCTCTGTACTCCATTAAAACAAGACAAGACAGGGCACAAAACTCCCTTAGAATTAATAAATAAAGTAAGTCTTAATTTTACTTACTAAAGTTTATTTCCAACCTTGACTGAACACCACCACGCCACCGAGCTAGCTACCACAACCAACTACAACAACTCCGGAACAAGGTACTGTACCAGATTCTTCGAAGAGACAAAATCAGGACGGGTACAATGTGTTGTTCTTTATTAACAAGATATTTACTACGATGGAAGGAAAGTGTTGGTGGATATTTGATTGTGGCTGTACACTGTGTGAGGTGACTGAGATGGTCACAAGAAGGATATGAACCTTACTTTGTTATATTAACTACCATAATAATATATGTAAAGAAATGTATGTATAATAATAATGTTTGTGTGATTAAGGGGGTGCAGGAGTAGGGGACAGGCTTGGGGGGGGGGGACGGGGGGGGGGGGTGCGGGAATAGGGGGACAGGCTTGGGAGGGTGCAGGAATAGGAGGACAGGCTTGGGGGGGGACTGGGAGGGGGGGTGCGGGAATAGGGGAACAGGCTTGGGGGGGACTAGGGGGAGGGGGGGTTGCGGGAATAGGGGGACAGGCTTGGGGGGGACTAGGGGGGGTGCGGGAATAGGGGGACAGGCTTGGGGGGGGGAATAGGGGACAGGCTTGGGGGGGGGAATAGGGGACAGGCTTGGGGGGGGAATAGGGGACAGGCTTGGGGGGTGCGGGAGTAAGGGGACAGGCTTGGGGGGGGACTGGTGCGGGGGGTGCGGGAATAGGAGGACAGTCTTGAAGGGGGACTAGGGAGAGGGGGGTGCAGGAATAGGGGGACCGGCTTGGGGGGACTGGGGGGGGGTGCGGGAGTAGGGGGACAGGCTTGGGGGGGGAGGCGCTGGAATAGGGGGACAGGCTTGGGGTGGGTAGAAAGCCTGTCCCCTATTCCCGCAGCCCCCTAACCCCCCCCCCCCAAGCCTGTTCCCCTACTCCCGCATTACAGTACACTTTTTTGTACTGTACATGTATGTAATGGCCGGACCTGAGAGTTAAAGGCAGAATTTGAAAGCTATGCCAGTGGAGTACTCTTATGGCTTACCCGGTAGAAGCCCTGCCTGAGATTTCTCTGGTCCGGGGTTCGATTCCTCGTGGGTACGACTAGAATTTAAATGGATCAATTTCTGGGTCTGACTTACTTGGGTGATTTGATTCTTCCTTGCTTGATTGATTTGGATTATTACATGTACAGTTGGCCACACATGAAGATGGTGGGGCTCGTTACTTGTGAGGCAGCTACAAAGGGTAGAAAGGGAACAAAAGTTGTAGTTTGTTGACAGGCAGACAGTAAAATATTATTACTGTCTGCTTGTCAACAAACTATAACTTTTGCTAATTTTCCTTCCTGTTGTGGTTACCTCACAAGAAGTGAGGCGTACCAGCTTCATGTGTGGCCAACTGTACTTCACATTTCATCCAAAATATGTGTAGTGTAAATAAATAGATAGATAGATAAATAGTGTGAATGAAAACAATTACAAGAGGAGCCTTTACTGATGACATTTAACCACTGCTTTTAAATATGTGAATGTCTGAGGTTACCCTTTATTATCACCTTGTGTGTTGTGGTAAAAAAATTTGTATATCTATATTGTTCCACAAGCTGAACATTTATCAACAGAAATTCCTCCTCAAATGGTGTTTTTATACACACAGACATACTCCAGTTTACAATTTGCCATGTTATTAATATTATACATTTTTTACACCATATCAACAGTGTCTTAAGGGGGAAGTTTTGTGTTGGTAAATCTGGAGCAACTGAATCCTCCAAAGTATTCCAAGCAACAACAGAACACCATTATTTATGTTCATCTGGTCCTGTTTCCTGGCATACTTTGGAGGAATCAAGGCACTCCAATGTAACAAAAAACTGTACCACCTTAACTGCTATGGTCAGTACAGCTAGTGTGCACCTTATGTCACACACACACACACACACACACACACACAAGACTACTGGTTAATGAATTACTGAACTAATGAACAGTGAGGCAAGCTGTACTTATTAACCCAATATCATAGGTTTGTTGACATTCCTAGATAGCAATATTATTTCTTTTATGCAGATTTTCCCAAACATTTGAAGTTGATTTATGGAACAAGGAAACTTTTAAGAACACTTCAAGATTCTTAGACATGTAATACTTCACTACAGATATTCTGAGACTTAAAAAATATGATCATGCCTCTTGAATCTTGATCAAACATTAACCCATTACAAACCTGATGTCCTGTAAAATGTTTATGAAAAGCACGGTACAGTATAATATTACATTAGAAATTAGTTGCTGATTTCCACAGATATCTGAATTTTCCACATTTTCACTCTTCAGTAAGAGGAGACATAATGAATGTCATTGGTAAATACTTTTCTCCAAATTTCACACTCTCAGAGTGTGGTATTTAATGAGTGACATTTTTAAGCACATAACTTTCTATGGAACACAGAAGGAAATGATGACATGGATATCTGTGAATATTATTATTTCTTTAAAACATAAGAGATAATGGCAACACATACAATAGCTTTCACAAAATTATATGGACATATGAATAAACACCTACTGTATATTATATATAAGTGTTCCAACAGCATACAAACTAAACATTATATAGAAGATGAGAAGGAACGTTTAGAGATGATGTTTTACCCCCACAGACACAGACAAGCAAACATGATCAATAAAAAGCTACTCCTCAATTGGTAACCTATATCTAGCATTAACTTTCTACATTCCAATTTGAGACTGGAGTGATAGAGGTGGTGTTCATCTGGCTTGAAGGTGAGGTGGAGGAGGAGGTAGTGGTGGAGACAGTGCTAGAAGAGGTGGAGGAGGAGGTAGTGGTGGAGACAGTGCTAGAAGAGGTGGAGGAGGAGGTAGTGGTGGAGACAGTGCTAGAAGAAATGGAGGAGGAGGTAGTGGTGGAGACAGTGCTAGAAGAGGTGGAGGAGGAGGTAGTGGTGGAGACAGTGCTAGAAGAGGTGGAGGAGGAGGTAGTGGTGGAGACAGTGCTAGAAGAGGTGGAGGAGGAGGTAGTGGTGGAGACAGTGCTAGAAGAGGTGGAGGAGGAGGTAGTGGTGGAGACAGTGCTAGAAGAGGTGGAGGAGGAGGTAGTGGTGGAGACAGTGCTAGAAGAGGTGGAGGAGGAGGTAGTGGTGGAGACAGTGCTAGAAGAGGTGGAGGAGGAGGTAGTGGTGGAGACAGTGCTAGAAGAGGTGGAGGTTGAGGTAGTGGTGGAGACAGTGCTAGAAGAGGTGGAGGAGGAGGTAGTGGTGGAGACAGTGCTAGAAGAGGTGGAGGAGGAGGTAGTGGTGGAGACAGTGCTAGAAGAGGTGGAGGTTGAGGAGGTGGAGGAGGAGGAGGAGGAGGAGGTGGATGGGAGAGGGTGGGGGGGGGGTGTGGTAGGGGCTGGTGGGTGGGAATGATGGGTGTGGGAGTGAGACCAGAGCTACTACGAGAAGTGTTGGGTGGAGGAAAATAGAGAGTGAGGAATGAGTGAGAAAATAGAGTGAGGAATGAGTGAGAAAATAGAGTGGGGAATGAGTGAGAAAATAGAGTGAGAAAATGAGTGAGAAAACAAAGAGTGAGAAAACAAAGAGTGAGGAATGAGTGAGAAAATAGAGTGGGGAATGAGTGAGAAAATAGAGTGAGGAATGAGTGAGAAAATAGAGAGTGAGGAATGAGTGAGAAAATAGAGTGAGGAATGAGTGAGAAAATAGAGTGAGGAATGAGTGAGAAAATAGAGTGAGGAATGAGTGAGAAAATAGAGTGAGGAATGAGTGAGAAAATAGAGTGGGGAATGAGTGAGAAAATAGAGTGAGGAATGAGTGAGAAAATAGAGAGTGAGGAATGAGTGAGAAAATAGAGTGAGGAATGAGTGAGAAAATAGAGTGAGGAATGAGTGAGAAAATAGAGTGAGGAATGAGTGAGAAAAAAGAGTGAGGAATGAGTGAGAAAATAGAGTGGGGAATGAGTGAGAAAATAGAGTGAGGAATGAGTGAGAAAATAGAGTGAGGAATGAGTGAGAAAATAGAGTGAGGAATGAGTGAGAAAATAGAGAGTGAGGAATGAGTGAGAAAATAGAGTGGGGAATGAGTGAGAAAATAGAGTGAGGAATGAGTGAGAAAATAGAGAGTGAGGAATGAGTGAGAAAATAGAGTGAGGAATGAATGAGAAAATAGAGTGGGGAATGAGTGAGAAAATAGAGTGAGGAATGAGTGAGAAAACAAAGAGTGAGGAATGAGTGAGAAAACAAAGAGTGAGGAATGAGTAAGAAAATAGAGTGGGGAATGAGTGAGAAAATAGAGTGAGGAATGAGTGAGAAAATAGAGAGTGAGGAATGAGTGAGAAAATAGAGTGAGGAATGAGTGAGAAAATAGAGTGAGGAATGAGTGAGAAAATAGAGTGAGGAATGAGTGAGAAAATAGAGTGAGGAATGAGTGAGAAAATAGAGTGGGGAATGAGTGAGAAAATAGAGTGAGGAATGAGTGAGAAAATAGAGAGTGAGGAATGAGTGAGAAAGTAGAGTGAGGAATGAGTGAGAAAATAGAGTGAGGAATGAGTGAGAAAATAGAGTGAGGAATGAGTGAGAAAATAGAGTGAGGAATGAGTGAGAAAACAAAGAGTGAGGAATGAGTGAGAAAACAAAGAGTGAGGAATGAGTGAGAAAATAGAGTGGGGAATGAGTGAGAAAATAGAGTGAGGAATGAGTGAGAAAATAGAGAGTGAGGAATGAGTGAGAAAATAGAGTGAGGAATGAGTGAGAAAATAGAGTGAGGAATGAGTGAGAAAATAGAGTGAGGAATGAGTGAGAAAATAGAGTGAGGAATGAGTGAGAAAATAGAGTGGGGAATGAGTGAGAAAATAGAGTGAGGAATGAGTGAGAAAATAGAGAGTGAGGAATGAGTGAGAAAATAGAGTGAGGAATGAGTGAGAAAATAGAGTGAGGAATGAGTGAGAAAATAGAGTGAGGAATGAGTGAGAAAATAGAGAGTGAGGAATGAGTGAGAAAATAGAGTGGGGAATGAGTGAGAAAATAAAGTGAGGAATGAGTGAGAAAATAGAGAGTGAGGAATGAGTGAGAAAATAGAGTGAGGAATGAGTGAGAAAATAGAGTGAGGAATGAGTGAGAAAATAGAGTGAGGAATGAGTGAGAAAATAGAGAGTGAGGAATGAGTCAGAAAATAGAGTGGGGAATGAGTGAGAAAATAGAGTGAGGAATGAGTGAGAAAATAGAGTGAGGAATGAGTGAGAAAATAGAGTGAGGAATGAGTGAGAAAATAGAGTGAGGAATGAGTGAGAAAATAAAGAGTGAGGAATGAGTGAGAAAATAGAGTGAGGAATGAGTGAGAAAATAGAGAGTGAGGAATGAGTGAAAAAATAGAGTGGGGAATGAGTGAGAAAATAGAGCGAGGAATGAGTGAGAAAACAAAGAGTGAGGAATGAGTGAGAAAATAGAGTTTGGAATGAGTGAGGAAATAGAGTGAGGAATTAGTGAGAAAATAAAGAGTGAGGAATGAGTGAGAAAATAGAGTGAGGAATGAGTGAGAAAATAAAGAGTGAGGAATGAGTGAGAAAATAAAGAGTGAGGAATGAGTGAGAAAATAGAGTGGGGAATGAGTGAGAAAATAGTGAGGAATGAGTGAGAAAATAGAGTAAGGAATGAGTGAGAAAATAGAGTGAGGAATGAGTGAGAAAATAGAGAGTGAGGAAATAGAGTGGGGAATGAGTGAGAAAATAGAGTGAGGAATGAGTGAGAAAATAGAGAGTGAGGAATGAGTGAGAAAATAGAGTGAGGAATGAGTGAGAAAATAGAGTGAGGAATGAGTGAGAAAATAGAGTGAGGAATGAGTGAGAAAAAAGAGTGAGGAATGAGTCAGAAAATAGAGTGGGGAATGAGTGAGAAAATAGAGTGAGGAATGAGTGAGAAAATAGAGAGTGAGGAATGAGTGAGAAAATAGAGTGAGGAATGAGTGAGAAAATAGAGTGAGGAATGAGTGAGAAAATAGAGTGAGGAATGAGTGAGAAAATAGAGTGAGGAATGAGTGAGAAAAAAGAGTGAGGAATGAGTCAGAAAATAGAGTGGGGAATGAGTGAGAAAATAGAGTGAGGAATGAGTGAGAAAATAGAGAGTGAGGAATGAGTGAGAAAATAGAGTGAGGAATGAGTGAGAAAATAGAGTGAGGAATGAGTGAGAAAATAGAGTGAGGAATGAGTGAGAAAATAGTGAGGAATGAGTGAGAAAATAGAGAGTGAGGAATGAGTGAGAAAATAGAGTGGGGAATGAGTGAGAAAATAGAGCGAGGAATGAGTGAGAAAACAAAGAGTGAGGAATGAGTGAGAAAATAGAGTGAGGAATGAGTGAGGAAATAGAGTGAGGAATGAGTGAGAAAATAAAGAGTGAGGAATGAGTGAGAAAATAGAGTGAGGAATGAGTGAGAAAATAAGGAGTGTGGAATGAGTGAGAAAATAAAGAGTGAGGAATGAGTGAGAAAATAGAGTGAGGAATGAGTGAGAAAATAAAGTGAGGAATGAGAGAGAACATAGAGTGAGGAATGAGTGAGAAAATAAAGAGTGAGGAATGAGTGAGAAAATAAAGAGTGAGGAATGAGTGAGGAAATAGAGTGAGGAATGAGTGAGAAAATAGTGAGGAATGAGTGAGAGAATAGTGAGAAATGAGTGAGAAAATAGAGTGAGGAATGAGTGAGGAATGAGTGAGAAAATAGAGTGAGGAATGAGTAAGAAAATAAAGAGTGAGGAATGAGTGAGAAAATAGAGTGAGGAATGAGTGAGAAAATAAAGAGTGAGGAATGAGTGAGAAAATAGAGTGAGGAATGAGTGAGAAAATAAAGAGTGAGGAATAAGTGAGAAAATAGAGTGAGAAATGAGTGAGAAAACAAAGAGTGAGGAATGAGTGAGAAAATAGAGTGAGGAATGAGTGAGAAAGTAGAGTGAGGAATGAGTGAGGAAATAAAGAGTGAGAAAATAGAGTGAGGAATGAGTGAGAAAATAGAGTGAGGAATGAGTGAGAAAATAAAGTGAGGAATGAGAGAGAACATAGAGTGAGGAATGAGTGAGAAAATAAAGAGTGAGGAATGAGTGAGAAAATAAAGGGTGAGGAATGAGTGAGGAAATAGAGTGAGGAATGAGTGAGAAAATAGAGTGAGGAATGAGTGAGGAAATAGAGTGAGGAATGAGTCAGAAAATAGAGTGAGGAATGATTGAGAAAATAAAGAGTGAGGAATTAGTGAGAAAATAGAGTGAGGAATGAGTGAGAAAATAAAGAGTGAGGAATGAGTGAGAAAATAGAGTGAGGAATGAGTGAGAAAATAGAGTGAGGAATGAGTGAGAAAATAGAGTGAGGAATGAGTGAGAAAATAGAGTGAGGAATGAGTGAGGAATGAGTGAGAAAATAGAGTGAGGAATGAGTGAGAAAATAAAGAGTGAGGAATGAGTGAGAAGATAAAGAATGAGGAATGAGTGAGAAAATAAAGAATGAGGAATGAGTGAGAAAATAAAGAATGAGGAATAAGTGAGAAAATAAAGAATGAGGAATGAGTGAGAAAATAGAGTGAGGAATGAGTGAGAAAATTAAGAGTGAGGAATGAGTGAGAAAATAGAGTGAGGAATGAGTGAGAAAATAAAGAGTGAGGAATGAGTGAGAAAATAGAGTGAGGAATGAGTGAGGAATGAGTGAGAAAATAGAGTGAGGAATGAGTGAGAAAATAGTGAGGAATGAGTGAGAAAATAAAGAGTGAGGAATGAGTGAGAAACTAGTGAGGAATGAGTGAGAAAATAGAGCGAGGAATGAGTGAGAAAATAAAGAGTGAGGAATGAGTGAGAAAATAGAGTGAGGAATGAGTGAGAAAATAGAGCGAGGAATGAGTAAGAAAATAAAGAGTGAGGAATGAGTGAGAAAATAGAGTGAGGAATGAGTGAGAAAATAGAGTGAGGAATGAGTGTAAAATAGAGTGAGGAATGAATGAGAAAATAGAGTGAGGAATGAGTGAGAAAATAGAGTGAGCAATGAGTGTAAAATAGAGTGAGGAATGAGTGAGAAAACAGAGTGAGGAATGAGTGTAAAATAGAGTGAGGAATGAATGAGAAAATAGAGTGAGGGATGAGTGAGAAAATAGAGTGAGGAATGAGTGTAAAATAGAGTGAGGAATGAGTGAGAAAATAGAGTGAGGAATGAGTGTAAAATAGAGTGAGGAATGAGTAAGAAAATAGAGTGAGGAATGAGTGTAAAATAGAGTGAGGAATGAGTGAGAAAATAGAATGAGGAATGAGTGAGACAAGCAGCGTGTGAGGAATGAGTGAGAAAATAGAGTGAGGAATGAGTGAGAAAATAGAGAGTGAAAGGTAAAGAGGAAAGGTGTCCAGTACAGTTAATTCTCATTTTACATTTGTATATAGGGTATGTAATGTAGTGTGTGTAATGAAACTGTGTACAGAAAACCCTCATTGTACAGTACACTGGTATTACAGTATGTGTGTGTAATATAGTGTACAATAAGTGTTTACAGTACATACATTCATTACACACACACTATTTCACATATATAATGCCAGTGTAAAATGAGAATTAACTGTATATACAAGTAAGGAAGGAGGACTAAATTAGGTGTATTAGGGTATACTATCTATCTATCTATCTATAGCTCCAATCTGTGCCTCACTCCCTCCGGGAACTGTCCCTCCACCTCACTCTCATAACCAACCTCTCGCTTCCCATACGCTCTACATGACCGAACCACCTCAAGGTATTCCTTTTCACACTCTCCTGGAAGTTAAATCCTGACCACAGTACAGTACAGTACAGTAATCTCTCAATTATCCGTCGTGGTGCTATCCGTCATGTGACATTATCCAGTGCACGAGATCCTAAAAAAAAAATAGACGATGGCTGGTTCATTAAACGGTGCAGTGAACACTACGACTTTATCAAAGTATTAATGTGCAGTATTATTATGTATTATTAACAGTATTTTTATGTTTTATTATGTATTATTAATGTTATTAGCATTGTGCAAGCCAGAAGGAGCTACAGGGGCGGGGTAGTGATGCATTATCCGTCTTTCAACATTATCCGACGTGGTCTTGGCTGCTATACGCCGGATAATTGAGAGATTACTGTACGTGGTTGGACTTACCTGAGTGTGGACGGGGGTAGAGTGAAGGGAATGTGATAACTTCATTATGGTACTGTGGTCTTGATCCCAGGGAAGGTGGTGTTCCTCTTGTGTCCACCTTGATGCTGAGGTATACCATATATTGATTTAGTATTTATATTCTCGTACATTCATTCTCACCCTCTCTTATACTCTCCAACTTTTTCTCTCTCTCTCTCTGCCACACATTCCTTCCCTCCTGCTCTCCCCCTCTTACACTCTCCAACTTTCTCTCTCTCTCTCTCTCTCTCACACAACATAAATTTAGATATTAATTTCCACATTCTCTAATAATAAACAAGTAACCTCAGGACTATTCCAAAAAGAAATAATATCCATATAATAGTAAAAAAAAAAAAATTGTGTGTGAGAAGACAATACTGTAGTTAGTGTAGTTCAATATGTGTGTGTATGGAAAGACAATAGTGTAGTTTGAGTAAGTTGTGTGTATACAGAAATAAAATAGTACTATAGTGTGTGTACCTTGTGTGTGTGTGTGTGGGAAGACCCCTAACACGTCCATCCACCACTATGGCCTCCTCCCTATATGTCTGGAGAACTGCTCACCGGTCACCTCCTCTGTTTGTGTCACCTCCTCTGTTTGTGTCACCTCCTCTGTTTGTGTCACCTCCTCTGTTTTTGTCACCTCCTCTGTTTGTGTCACCTCCTCTGTTTGTCACCTCCTCTGTTTGTCACCTCCTCTGTTTGTGTCACCTCCTCTGTTTGTCACCTCCTCTGTTTGTGTCACCTCCTCTGTTTGTGTCACCTCCTCTGTTTGTGTCACCTCCTCTGTTTGTGTCACCTCCTCTGTTTGTCACCTCCTCTGTTTGTCACCTCCTCTGTTTGTGTCACCTCCTCTGTTTGTGTCACCTCCTCTGTTTGTCACCTCCTCTGTTTGTGTCACCTCCTCTGTTTGTGTCACCTCCTCTGTTTGTGTCACCTCCTCTGTTTGTCACCTCCTCTGTTTGTGTCACCTCCTCTGTTTGTGTCACCTCCTCTGTTTGTGTCACCTCCTCTGTTTGTGTCACCTCCTCTGTTTGTCACCTCCTCTGTTTGTGTCACCTCCTCTGTTTGTGTCACCTCCTCTGTTTGTGTCACCTCCTCTGTTTGTGTCACCTCCTCTGTTTGTCACCTCCTCTGTTTGTCACCTCCTCTGTTTGTGTCACCTCCTCTGTTTCCGTCACCACCATCACACCCTGGGGTATGGTGTCTGCCTGCAAGGATATCAGTGGAGGGTCAGTTGTGGCTGAGAAAATGTACAAAGTGAGGGAGAAAATAGCCTGACATAAGCAGAAGGTCCTGTGGTAAGGGAGAAAATGTATTGTTAGTGCCAGACAGCAATCAAACACCATATGGCACAAAACACACAATACAAAGGAATAGTTTGAGAAAGAACCAGAGATATTATGGACACACACAAACAAAGGAAAGAATGAATACTGTACAGCCACAATCAAATATCCACCAACAATATCCTTCCATCATAGTAAATATCTTGGTAATAAAGAACAACACATGGATGATTTTGCACCACCTCATAATAATAATAATAATAATAATAATAATAATAATAATATTAATAATAATAATAATAATAATAATAATAATAATAATAATAATAATAATAATAACAATAATAATAAATATCTTGGTAATAAAGAACAACACGTGTATGATTTTGCAGCACCTTATAATAATAATAATAATAATAATAATAATAATAATAATAATAATAATAATAATAATAATAACAATAATAATAAATATCTTGGTAATAAAGAACAACACGTGTATGATTTTGCACCACCTCATAATAATAATAATAATAATAATAATAATAATAATAATAATAATAATAATAATAATAATAATAATAATAATAATAACAATAATAATAAATATCTTGGTAATAAAGAACAACACGTGTATGATTTTGCAGCACCTTATAATAATAATAATAATAATAATAATAATAATAATAATAATAATAATAATAATAACAATAATAATAAATATCTTGGTAATAAAGAACAACACGTGTATGATTTTGCACCACCTCATAATAATAATAATAATAATAATAATAATAATAATAATAATAATAATAATAACAATAATAATAAATATCTTGGTAATAAAGAACAACACGTGTATGATTTTGCACCACCTCATAATAATAATAATAATAATAATAATAATAATAATAATAATAATAACAATAATAATAAATATCTTGGTAATAAAGAACAACACGTGTATGATTTTGCACCACCTCATAATAATAATAATAATAATAATAATAATAATAATAATAATAATAATAATAATAATAATAATAAATATCTTGGTAATAAAGAACAACACGTGTATGATTTTGCACCACCTCATAATAATAATAATAATAATAATAATAATAATAATAATAATAATTGAGGGGGTTGAGTTGATGTAAGGTGTTGTTGTATGATTATATTTTGATATGATACTGATTTATTTGAACGATGGAAGGAAAGTGTTGGTGGATATTTGATTGTGACTGTACATGGGAGTCAATAATAATTAATAATAGATAGGAATGGTCAATGTTGTGTTAGTTAGTAATGCTGACAGTGTAAGTACAGTACAGTACAGTATCTCTGTCATGATAACCTTGAATACTAACCAAACTCATCATACATACAATATGACACAAGATATTATGAAAAAAAACAAAAAAAACATTACAAATATTAATAAAAAAAATAAAAAAAATAATAGTGTTTTAATGGTGTTAATATAAGTCCCCTACCATTGTCATGAAAACTTCAATATGTACTAACAAAACATATCATACAAACAGAACACACATCCCTGCAACATCAGGAGTCAATGGAGGCTTTGTTTTGCAATTCTTCATACTCTATGTTTAGTAATCAAGAACAACAACAACACCAGCCAAGTGCACAGTCATCCAAAGAAGATCATGATTATTGTCGGGTTTTCAAAGTGGTCTGTCTGGTCATTAGTAAATCTTGATCCAAGCAACAGACCACCATTGTTTTTGTTGATTGGAAAAATGTATTATAATATAAACAAAAAGAAGTGAGAGAGCTACAAGGTCTGCAAAACAGGGTTAGAAGAGAATAATTCAAGATATGCTGTCTGTGTGTAGCAGTAAATGAAGAAAGCTGTGTAACAATTTAAGATATGCTGTCTGTGTGTAGCAGTAAATGAAGAAAGCTGTGTAACAATTTAAGATATGCTGTCTGTGTGTAGCAGTAAATGAAGAAAGCTGTGTAACAATTTAAGATATGCTGTCTGTGTGTAGCAGTAAATGAAGAAAGCTGTGTAACAATTTAAGATATGCTGTCTGTGTGTAGCAGTAAATGAAGAAAGCTGTGTAACAATTTAAGATATGCTGTCTGTGTGTAGCAGTAAATGAAGAAAGCTGTGTAACAATTTAAGATATGCTGTCTGTGTGTAGCAGTAAATGAAGAAAGCTGTGTAACAATTTAAGATATGCTGTCTGTGTGTAGCAGTAAATGAAGAAAGCTGTGCTGATGTTAGAGCTACTAATGGTTATGAAATACTTCCTAATAATTCCTGTAGTAATGGTAAAAGTAGTGGACTGGAATGTGTGAATAATGAAAATGAAGAAGGGAAGGCAATGAGACACATATGTGTAATGAGCTAGAACAGAAAATTAAAGTTAGAAGAAGAAAAGGGACAGCTGCTCCAAGTGGAAAATGATGTACTGAAAACTAAAGTGGATGGACTTGAGTCTGAGTCCAACAATAGTAATATGCATGGTATAGTAGAAGGTGTGTTGAAACCAATGTTTATTTCTTCACAAATTGATGCATTAATTATTAACAAGAGGGATGTAAGGAAATGGTCTGATGAAGATATTACTTCAGCATTGACTCTGAGAAGTATGAGTCCCAAATGCTATTAGTATCTGAGGAACAAAAAAGGAATGCCATTGCCTTGCAAATCAACATTAAATGAGAGAGCTAATAAGAACTTTGCTTGTGAGCCTGGCATTTTGCATTTAGTTTTGTCTGTAATGAAGTCAGTCTGAAATATTTGATGAATTTGAAAGGTTAGCAGTTATGTCTGTATATGAGATGACTGTAACAAGTGAATGGAGTTATAATAAAGGCACAGATAGACTCTACAGACCTCATAATAAAGGTTAGCAGTTATGTCTGTATATGAGATGACTGTAACAAGTGAATGGAGTTATAATAAAGGCACAGATAGACTCTACAGACCTCATAATAAAGGTTAGCAGTTATGTCTGTATATGAGATGACTGTAACAAGTGAATGGAGTTATAATAAAGGCACAGATAGACTCTACAGACCTCATAATAAAGGTTAGCAGTTATGTCTGTATATGAGATGACTGTAACAAGTGAATGGAGTTATAATAAAGGTACAGATAGACTCTACAGACCTCATAATAAAGGTTAGCAGTTATGTCTGTATATGAGATGACTGTAACAAGTGAATGGAGTTATAATAAAGGTACAGATAGACTCTACAGACCTCATAATAAAGTGCAGGTTGTCATGATAAGGGTTCTAGTGGTGGCATAGCCTATATGAATAGCCTTCACTGTCTAAATATAATAATTAAATATGTTACTTTCTTTATATACTTTCCTATTTAACATTATAATACAATATAGATAATATATCAGGGATAAACAGTACGATGAACAAAGGAAATAATGACCAGCTGAGATGGGTGGACAGAGACCGAGAATGGAGCAGCTGACGTCATCATCTCCCTGGGACTCGTCTCGCGCTCTCTGGCTGGCTGACCTGTCTGACTAGGCCGTGCTTTACCCTAACAGTATATAAATAAGTCCCACTGAAATAATACTACAAACACAACATAGGTTCCTTAAAATTATCACACATTACTTATAAAACTAGCTCCTCTCACTGGCTTGTATATTGGCTGTCTGCAACTATAACCTAACCTAACCTCGGGGCTGCTCGGCCAGACAGCTTGAGGAACTTCAACAACAACCTAACCTAACCTATCTATCTATCTATAGCTCCGACGCCTCGTTCCCTCCGGGAACTCCCCTCAAGGGGGTGGCCACGGCAGAAGTATCTCCAGTTCTCCCTGTTCCAACACTCCCTCTTTACTTGTTCAAGCCCTACTCTGCCCCTCATGTTTCTCCCCTTTACATACTCTTCCACTCTGTTCTGCCATCTAACCGGTGGTCTGCCTCTCACACCAGGTCCTACAACTTCACTTCCATACACCTTCTTTACAAATTCCTCGCCTTGCATTCTCTCCACATGTTCATACCATCTCAATGTATTACGTTTCACTCTCTCAACCACTCCACACTCAATACCAATTGCCTTCTCACTCATACCACATCTCTCATATACACTCTCATTACTTTCTCCATCCCATCTAGTAAGTCCACATGCTCCTCTCAAGTAACTCATTTCCACAGCACCTATTCTAGACTGATGAGCCCTACTCCATGTCCATGTCTCCGACGCATATGTCAGTGTTGGCAGGATTATACTATTTCGTAGTCCCCTTTTCACTTCCATACTCACACTTCTACCCTTCATAATCCTCCCCAGTGATCCTATGACCTGTCTACCCTTCACTGCTCTCTCCCTAACCTAACCTAACCTAAAATTATCACACATTACTTACAACACTAGCTCCTCTTGCTGGCTTGTATATCAGCTGTCTGCAACTATAACCTAACCTAACCTAACCTAACTAATAATCCCAGGTTAGGTGCATAGTGTTAGCAGTAATATTTCACAACCAATCGGACACCACCATCCAAACTTGACTGCCCCCAAAACTACCCCAACACTGTACAAGACGCTCTCTCATAATTAATTAATCAGTAGAAATGTGCCAAGCGCACTCTTAAATTTACCACCATCACCACTGGCCACAAGAGCTCCAACACACACTGTTTGGTTTCCATGGTTCAACAGAGATAATGGAATAACACAAGCAGTAGAGAGAATGCAAGGTAAGGAATTTGTAAAGAAGGTGTATGGAAGTGAAGTTGTGGCACCTGGTGTGAGAGGCAGACCACCGGTTAGATGGCAGAACAGAGTGGAAGAGTATGTAAAGGAGAGTAATGTGAGGGGCAGAGTAGGGAGTAAGGAGGGAGTGTTGGAACAAAGTGGAAGAGTATGTAAAGGAGAGTAATGAGAGGGACAGAGTAGGGCTGGACCAAGTAAGGAGGGAGTGTTGGAACAGAGTGGAAGAGTATGTAAAGGAGAGTAATGTGAGGGGCAGAGTAGGGCTGGACCAAGTAAGGAGGGAGTGTTGGAACAGAGTGGAAGAGTATGTAAAGGAGAGTAATGTGAGAGGCAGGGGAGGGAGTGTTGGAACAGGGACAACTGGACACACTTCTGCCGTGGCCATCCCCTTGGAGGGAGTTACCAGAGGGAACGAGGCATCAGAGCTATAGATAGATAAATAGATAGAGTTTCTATCGAGTACCTCCTTTCCCAGCCAGCAAGTGCACCAACTCCTGTGGCCAATAGGCGAGCCCACACTTTGAGTGATGTTGCCAGATGGTGGTCTATTTTTTATCTGCGACATTTTAAGTGCTGGACATGGGTAACTCAGTTAAATTTCATACCTTATTTTACACTAGAAAATGAGCGTTCTAGTTCACGACCTTTTACTTAGATGTATAAAAAAATACATACTTTTGTGTTTTCGCATAATATATGCTGAATATACTATATTTTTCATATAAATTAGTAAATAGTAAAAGTCGAAATGTGTGCATTATGCGGCTTTCATGAACTGCATGAGTATAACAGCCTACATATATTAACAATTGTATTTAGCATGACCCATACCATGAAGCGGAAATGTTGAAATGCCATATGTTCACATTTATTAGCATTAGAAATATGCATACCTTGCGCTGCCAGACGCATGAAGAGGTGAAAGCAAGCTAACTGAATGTGTGGATACTGCGGGGATCGCACACTGGTTGCTGCAGCAGCAGAGAACGTATCGTACGGAGACACCAATATATTATCAACATCTTATTGTGATTTAGTACTGTTATTATCATTGACGACGTAAAATGTAAAATATAATTATAAAAGGCCTGTATAAGTTTGTATATCATTCTAATTTTGTTATATTTGTGTATAAGCGGACTAAAAAGCCTCTTCTGAAATAATAGGAGATATATTTTTATTCATGGCTGTATTCGTATGAAAATAAGTCCAAGATAAGTTAAAAATATGTAAAAAATATTGAATAAGTTATAATAAGTCGTTCCACAATAGGAAGCCCAATATAGCTTTGCCCGACATAGGACATTTTTTCTAGCCTAGAAATCGCCATCAAAATGCCGTTTGGCAACTCGCTTTAAAGTGTGGGCTCGCCTATTGTACACTATCACTCCTGATATAATGTCTATTGTAAATGTGATGCTTTTGGTGCTGAGGTGAAAGTATTACCATCACAACAAATACTATTAAAGTAAAACTGATCTATTACAATAATATTACTACAAGGGTGTCTAAAACCCTGTCTGTAAAACCTATAATGCCTTATTCTTATTATTTATTATCATATTATATTATAACACTTTATTTGTTCTGTCTGAAGATGTAATATACAAAAGTACCTACTGTTCCTGTTTCCTTACTCATATATATATATATATATATATATATATATATATATATATATATATATATATATATATATATATATATATATATATATATATATATATATATATATATATATATATATATATATATATATATATATATATATATATTGTCTCTTACTCAAGGGGAATGGAGAAAGAGTTCAAGACTAAGTAAGGGTTGTATAAAAATGGGAGGGAAGGGAGGAAGGAAGGTTTTAAAATTGGCATAAACGAGTAATTAATTAAGGGGGAAATTTTGTGTTGGTAAATCTGGAGCAACTGAATCCTCCAAACTATTTTTCCAAGCAACAACAGAACAAACACCATTATTTTTGTTCATCTGGTCCTGTTTCCTGGCATACTTTGGAGGAATCAAGGCACTCCAACGTAACAAAAGTGAATTATTACCTTAAATATAAGCAAAATGATTTACTGAGAAGGTGTTAAAAGAATGTGCGTGTGTGTGTGTTTTACTGAGAAGGTGTTAAAAGAATGTGTGTGTGTTTTACTGAGCAGGTGTTAAAAGAATGAATGTGTGTGTGTGTTTTACTGAGCCAGTGTTAAAAGAATGTGTGTGTGTGTGTGTGTGTGTGTTTTACTGAGCAGGTGTTAAAAGAATGTGTGTGTGTGTGTGTTTTACTGAGAAGGTGTTAAAAGAATGTGTGTGTGTTTTACTGAGAAGGTGTTAAAAGAATGTGTGTGTGTTTTACTGAGCAGGTGTTAAAAGAATGAATGTGTGTGTGTGTTTTACTGAGCCAGTGTTAAAAGAATGTGTGTGTGTGTGTGTGTGTGTGTTTTACTGAGCAGGTGTTAAAAGAATGAATGTGTGTGTGTGTTTTACTGAGCCAGTGTTAAAAGAATGTGTGTGTGTGTGTGTTTTACTGAGCAGGTGTTAAAATAGTGTGTGTGTGTGTGTGTTTTACTGAGCCAGGGTTAAAAGAATGTGTGTGTGTGTGTGTGTTTTACTGAGCCAGGGTTAAAAGAATGTGTGTGTGTGTGTTTTACTGAGCAGGTGTTAAAAGAATGTGTGTATTAAATTGATTCACACACACACACGCAGAGAGTAACCAATACATACACACAGAGAAGTACAAAATATATTGTTATGAAGAGTTTCTTGAATAACATTGACTCAATATTTAATTAAATGTGTAGTTGAGTCAGGAGGAATCAGAAGCCTCCAAACACACACACATTCTCTCTCTCTAACACACACACACACACACACACACACCTATATGAAGGGAGGTTGTTTCACGTCATAGTCAGGAGGAATCAGAAGCCTCCAAACACACACACATTCTCTCTCCTTCCCTCTCTTAACACACACACACACACACACACACACACCTATATGAAGGGAGGTTGTTTCATGTCGTAGTCAGGAGGAATCAGAAGCCTCCAAACACACACATTCTCTCTCCTTCCCTCTCTTAACACACACACACACACACACCTATATGAAGGGAGGTTGTTTCATGTCGTAGTCAGGAGGAATCAGAAGCCTCCAAACACACACACATTCTCTCCCTCTCTCTCTTAACACACACACACACACACACCTATATGGAAGGAGCTTGTTTCATGGCATGGTAAGGAGGAATCAGAAGCCTACAAACACACACACACACATTTTCTCTCTGGATTACAAGTGTACAGTACATACCTACAGTATATTGCTACTCAATGATCACTGTTGTCACTTTTCTGGTCAACTGTACACAACTAACCTGGTATAGCTTGGGTATTTATTTTGTGGTAACTTCAGCCAGTCAGTCAGTCAGTTCTCTTTATTGTAACCAGGTGATAAATGTGTTGAAGTGAAGTCCTGAGCCACTGGGGAGGTCCTCTCAACATACACAACTGCAAACCAACGCAAGAAAATGTTAGTTTGATTTTTGTTTTTGTGTTATAGCTTATGCTCTCATCCCTTCCTTCCCTTCTCTCCTCACCTTCTCATCCCTTCCTTCCCTTCTCTCCTCACCTTCTCATCCCTTCCTTCCCTTCTCTCCTCACCTTCTCATCCCTTCCTTCCCTTCTCTCCTCACCTTCTCATCCCTTCTCTCCTCACCTTCTCATCCCTTCCTTCCCTTCTCTCCTCACCTTCTCATCCCTTCCTTCCCTTCTCTCCTCACCTTCTCATCCCTTCTCTCCTCACCTTCTCATCCCTTCCTTCCCTTCTCTCCTCACCTTCTCATCCCTTCCTTCCCTTCTCTCCTCACCTTCTCATCCCTACCTTCCCTTCTCTCCTCACCTTCTCATCCCTTCCTTCCCTTCTCTCCTCACCTTCTCATCCCTTCCTTCCCTTCTCTCCTCACCTTCTCATCCCTTCCTTCCCTTCTCTCCTCACCTTCTCATCCCTTCCTTCCCTTCTCTCCTCACCTTCTCATCCCTTCCTTCCCTTCTCTCCTCACCTTCTCATCCCTTCCTTCCCTTCTCTCCTCACCTTCTCATCCCTTCCTTCCCTTCTCTCCTCACCTTCTCATCCCTTCCTTCCCTTCTCTCCTCACCTTCTCATCTCAGTATTACATCAACATAACTCAATAGCTCACTTAGGGTGCTATTAAAATTAAACTACTTCTTAGAGGAAAAGGCTCTTCATCATTTAAAATTTGTGTTACTTAATAATAAAACCTATAGGGGGTGTGGGAGTAGGGGGACAGGCTTGGGGGTTGTGGGAATAGGGGAACAGGCATCCCTCTAAACCCCCCCCCAAGCCTGTCCCCCTACTCCCGCACCCCTCTAACCCCCCCAAGCCTGTCCCCTTACTCCCGCACCCCTCTAAACCCCCCCCCCCCAAGCCTGTCCCCCTACTCCCGCACCCCCCTAACCCTCCCCAAGCCTGTCCCCCTACTCCCGCACCCCCCTAACCCTCCCCAAGCCTGTCCCCCTACTCCCGCACCCCCCAACCCTGGCCCCCTACTCCCGCACCCCCCCCAAGCCTGTTCCCCTACTCCCACACCCCCCCCAAGGTCCATACCAGTCATCATATTAACTCCACACATTTGTGAAGGAACAGGACTGCAACACTCTGGCCTGGGGTTAAGGGGTTGCGGGAATAGGGGAACAGGCTTGGGGGGGGGTATGGGGGGTGCGGGAATAGGGGGACAGGCTAGTGGGGGGTTTTGGGGGGTGAGGGAATAGGGGGACAGGCTTGGGGCGGTTTGGGGGGTGCAGGAATAGGGGGACAGGCTTGGGGGGGTTTGGGGGGTGCAGGAGTAGGGGGACAGGCTTGGGGGGGGAGTTATGGGGGTGCAGGAGTAGGGGGACAGGTTTGCGGGGGTTTTGGGGGGTGCAGGAAAGGGGGAACAGGCTTTCTATCCCCCCAAGAATGTCCCCCTATTCCCACACCCCCGAAACCCCCCCCAAGCCTGTCCCCCTACTCCCACACCCCCATAACAATGACCCCTTATTCCCGCACCCCCCCAAGCCTGTCCCCTACTCCTGCACCCCCTTAACAATGACCCCTTATTCCCGCACCCCCCCCAAGCCTCTCCCCTACTCCCGCACCCCCCCCAAGCCTGTCCCCCTAATCCCACACCCCCATAACAATGACCCCTTATTCCCGCACCCCCCCCAAGCCTGTCCCCTACTCCTGCACCCCCTTAACAGTGATGCCAACACCATCTTGTAGGTTAGGTTAGGTTAGGTTAATAATCATAGTGTCAATGAAATAGTCATTTGGCTACACACTACTGGGTCAGGGAATGTCAATATGTGTACACACTTTTGTCACTATAATGATTCAAACACAATGACTGGGTTCACATTTCATAATTATCCACCTTTAGGGTTTGTCTTTTATGTTGAGTTGTTATAATTATACAGTATTCCTTGTTTTCCACTGTTGTTGTTGTTGTTGTTGTTGTTGTGTGTGTGTGTGTGTGTGTGTGTGTATTGTACATGTTTGTAATCTATCTATGTACAGTACAGTAAACCCTTTTTATACATTACACACCCATAAACACAGTGGATACAGTAAAAGTCCCTTAATTAATCCGGAAGGCAGGGAGGTTTGAGATTTCCAAATTAACGAAAAATCTATATGACAACAACAACAACAACAACAACAAGATAACCCACATCAAGGCTTTATTATGCTAACTCAAAATTTGTTTCTATGGCTGAGTGTCAGGTTCCAATTTTATATTTTGGTTTATTTTATGGAAATGAAAATGCAGAACAGTAGTTTTTATGTACACAAAATAACAGTATCAGTTATCATGCTTCAAAAATTAACCTATAAAGAACACTGTATATTTGCAATGGTGATCATATAATATGTTAATTAGTCAATGACAGCATTTACCTCATGACAATACTAGCAGGTTGTAGAAGCCAGACTTCAGGGTTGACAACATAACCCACTTGTTGACAAGCCACAGCAGCAGCAGCAACAACATATTCTGTCCATCCATGTTCACATATTGTCCCCCACATTCCATTGACTTACACCTGTACAAGTAAAGTACATGAAACTCATATTACAATACATAAGTTTTGTACAATTATATTATTATAAAATCTCCTTCCATACACAAACAAGGGGTAAAAGTCACACCTAACCTAACCCAAACCAATGGTCAACAGGTCTTATATATAGAGCCACTGTATTGGTTATCATTTTCATCTACCTCAAGTCATTTCTTGTTCATGGCCCAAAGGTCTTATAATTAATCAATCTATCAGTGACATGTACAGAACAATATACAGCACAGCATCATCATCTTTTTACCAACACAATTTATAGAAAAGAAAATACCAGGCAGAGAAATGTGAGGGTAAAGGGAGGGTTTGATTGAATGAGGAGGGAGTATTGGAACAGAGAAAAATAGAGATTGACAGATAAATGTAATACAATACATACAATAGATAGGGTTGGTTGGAAAAGTATAATTGATCAACAAACCATAACATTACAAGATACTGACATAAACACTAAGTACTATTGGCCACAAAAATTGATTGAAAAAGCAAGACTATGTAACTGCAATACAACATAATTATTCAGTTTGTTGTTTTACTAATCACAGGGTCACTTGGTAGACCATTCATTGCAATATTTCCAGAATAATGACCTCTCTTTCCATATAGCCTGTGTAAGAATTCATGTAACCAACTTTAAACACACACACACACACACACACACACACACACTGCAGTACTTCCACAATAATGAATGACCTCTCTTTCCATATAGCCTGTGTAAGAATTCATGTAACCAACCATACAGTAACAGTAAATTCTATGTTATGTTCTCACCTCCTCATTCAGGTAGAAGTGGTACAGCCACAATCAAATATCCACCAACACTTTCCTTCCATCGTAGTAAATATCTTGGTAATAAAGAACAACACGTGTTTGATTTTGCACCACCTCATAATAATAATAATAATAATAATAATAATAATATCCACCAACACTTTCCTTCCATCGTAGTAAATATCTTGGTAATAAAGAACACGTTTATGATTTTGCTGCACCTCATAATAATTATTGAGTTGAAGTAATGTGTTATATTTTGATTTGAGACTGATTTATTTGCATGATGGAAGGAACTTGTCGGTGGATATTTGATTGTGGCTGTACAAGTATATATGTTGTTCCCTCAGTATATCCTCGAGGTGTACCTGGGGTCAACTTGTCACTCTGGTAGATGTGTGACTGGTGCTACTTGTACAGCCACAATCAAATATCCACCAACACTTTCCTTCCATCGTACAAATAAATCAGTATCATATCAAAATATAATCATACAACACCTTATGTCAACTCAACCCCCTCAATTATTATTATGAGGTGCTGCAAAATCATACACGTGTTGTTCTTTATTACAAAGATTATTATTATTATTATTATGAGGTGGTGCAAAATCATACAGGTGTCGTTTTTTATTACCAAGATATTTACTACGATGCAAGGAAATTGTGGGTGGATATTTGATTGTGGCTGTACAACAACATAAAGTAGTGACATCTTCTACCTATAAAAATAAGAGACTTCTGATTCCTCCTGACCATGCCACCAAACATTCAAGCTCCTTCAATATAGGTGTGTGTGTTTCATGGCAATATTTGAAGGACTCGCTAACCTCTAAATTTCATATTTCATCACAGGGTAACCTTTAATAATAATAATAATAATAATAATAATAATGAAGTGATTGATACAAGTTATTATTCATTGTATAACCAGGGACAAGGACCTAACCTAACCTTTAATAATAATAAAAATAATAAAATCATAATAAAAATAATACTAATAAAAATAATACTAATAATAATAATAAAAAAAAAAAAAAATACTACTACTACTAATAATACTACTACTACTAATACTAACCTTGATACGAGGTGTGTTGAGGCTTTATAAAGACATCTTAGTGTTTACACCTGAAAATATAAAATTATATTATTTTAGTATCAACAAAACAACATTTACAAATAAGACAATTAATTCTATCATGTGGTTCAGTTTGGGTCTAGAATTTCATCATCATTTCTGAATGGCACTAAATTTCATCATGACAAAAAATGTAGCATTAATAATTATTGATAAATAAATATATTCTATCATATATCAAACTTTATGTACAGCCACAATCCAATATCCACCAACACTTTCCTTCCATCGTACAAATAAATCAGTATCATATCAAAATATAATCATACAACACCTTATGTCAACTCAACCCCCTCAATTATTATTATGAGGTGCTGCAAAATTATACACGTGTTGTTCTTTATTACCAAGATATTTATTATCATTATTATTATGAGGTGCTGCAAAATCATACACGTGTTGTTTTTTATTACAAAGATATTTACTACGATGGAAGGAAAGTGTTGGTGGATATTTGATTGTGACCTGCAGTTGCCATCAGATGACTGGAGGCCACCTCCTACACCAACAAGATTGTTTTGCATGATATTTATTGCAGAAAAGTTAAATTTGCATACTGACAATTTATCACTGGGTTTATTTCACCCGAGCAGACGACTGAATTTCGGTCCAGTTCATATATTTCACTGATACCAGATACAACTCTAACATGTTATATTTCACTGATACCAGATAAAACACCAGTTTTTTGCAGCCTCCACAAACCCACACCATCCACTACACTACATGGCACAACACACACACACACACACAAACACTTGCTGCAGCCTCCACAAACCCACACCATCCACTACACTACATGGCACAACATACACACACACACACACACACAAACACTTGCTGCAGCCTCCACAAACCCACACCATCCACTACACTACATGGTAAAACACACACACACACAAACACTTGCTGCAGCCTCCACAAACCCACACCATCCACTACAATACATGGTAAAACACACACACACACAAACACTTGCTGCAGCCTCCACAAACCCACACCATCCACTACAATACATGGTAAAACACACACACACACAAACACTTGCTGCAGCCTCCACAAACCCACACCATCCACTACACTACATGGCACAACACACACACATGCCAAGGAACATCAAAACAACACCCAGTACACGATACCATACACAAATACTATCATCTCTTACACCCTGTCCACCCCAAACCAATCTCCAGAAACACATCCATACTCAAATCACTCATCACCTTTGGTTTCTGCAACAGCTGCGAGCCTCTCCAAGATGTCCCACACTTTGAATCTTTGGCTTGGGTCAACTCTAAGTGTTCCTCTGATAAGTTTATGGAAACAGTCATATTTGCCATCATTAGAAGGTATGGCAAAGTTTCCATTTACAATTCTGCAAGAAAAAAAAAATCTACATAAATTCAGTAATGTGAAAATTAGAATGCTTGCCAAAAGTGAATGATTGTACAGTGTCAAAAGAGAGACTAGATGTGCTGTTTTTTCTACACTGCATGTTGTTGTTGTTGTTGAAGTTTCTCAAGGTGTCTAGCTGAACAGCCCTGAGCTCCTGAGGAAGGTCATGGCCTGAACCGGGCTTTCCCACAGTGCCCTCAGAGAGTGTATGTTGTGTTGTTGGTGAGTGTGGTTGTTGTTGTTGTTGATGTTCTCCCGGGGCAGAATGGCCTCCTGCCCCACAGACCCCTGGTACACTCTGGTCGCAGTGAAAAAACAAATTAAAATAAATGAGGGGCTGTCCCTATATGCCTGGGCTACCGAAGCACATCCCAAGGAAATGGGACAAGAGTTTACTGGTGAGTGTGGTTGTGTGTATTAGTCTTCCATAATGTGTTTAATAAAATGAAGTGTTGTGTTGTTGGTGAGTGTGTTTGTGTGTATTACAGTCTTCAATAATGTGTTTAATAGAAGGGGGTATTGTGTTACATCCCAGACAGGTATCTAAACACGGCATGTTTTAGTAGTTAGTAGAACCAGGGTGTCACGGAATAGGTGAATTGCTTGCCAAAAATACAAGTAGAGTAGTAAGGACTGTACTGTACTGTATATTGTACTATATTTAAGTCTTGATACATACAATAAGAAACATGTCTCCTTCACACTCTACTTTCTGTAGGAAACTAAAAGTAATTATGTAAGGTGTGTTCTCTGGTTATGAACAAGAAATGAGGATGATAGAATGAGACAAAAAGAGAAAGAGGAGGCTAAGAGACAGGTTGCTATACATAATAGAGAAATTATTGATTGATTGATATTAGGTGCTGCAACAGCGAGGTCACATAGCACCAGAAAAAGGTGATAGAGAGGTGTGACAGCAAGCAAGAAGGAAATAGGAAGAAAGGAGGGACAGTTGAAGAACTAAAAGCTAGTGGCTGGGGCCGAAGGGGTGCCCAAACCCTTAAAGTATTGCCCACATCATTACAGGCAATACCCACCCTACAGGGAGTACATAATAGAGTAGCTTGGGAGGAATGGAGTAGAGGTTTAAACATCTAAGATGGAAGACAAAAGAAGTTAGAACAGCCAAGCTGATGACGAAAGATAAGAAGGATGTTAACTGTACAAAGCTTATTAATGATGAAAATAGTGAAATGTAAGTGTCCTTTCCCCTCTGCTATCCTATCAACACCTCCACATATCATATAACACACTAACAGGCTGCCTCATGCCACCTCTAATTTTAACCCTAACTTCCACTTATTTTTCATATTCTCAACTCTTTTTATGATCATTATGGTAAAGAGGTGATTATAGTCTTGAAACCTTAGAGCACTAAACTGGGGTTGGTCTTAAATATAAGCAAATGCTCACAGTAAATGAAAAGGAACACAAACATTAAAATTAATTTTCCAGTAAATACTCTGTCACATTCCCCACCTAAGTTTAGCCAAATCTTCAAAGGGATGCTTGAGGTAGCAGAGGTAGTACATGATACAGCCCAGAGCCCATACATCTGTATACTTACAAGAGATGTTCAGAGTATACAGGACATGGGGTTGATAAGAGCTGTAACCTCATCTTCCAGCATGCCATGTTGATGTTGTGTTCCATCCTTGGTCAACCTTGTATGTCACACAATTTAATATGACCAATTCAGTAATGAGCAGGTTCTCCACTTTGAGGTGTTGGTGTGTGATGGCAGGAGACTGGAACCTGGAAGGACAACAATTAAACTTTCAAAACACTGTACAGTACTTGTATATTAAATATGAATTGCAACAACTTTTGATGGAATGTTAAGTATATTAAAATCCAAAGTTATTTGTAGGGATCATAATTATATAATGGAAAAGGGAACATACATTTCCTTTTAAATTTACATACTTAAGGACCCTAAAAATAATTGTGGAAGATAATGTTTCATCAAGATTTGTTGCAGTTCATATTTTGGCAACTGTACATTGTGTATATTGTAGTAAACTAACTATTAATATTACTATGTGCTGGTCTCTTCAATACTATAGGAATGGGGAGGGTATGTGTACGACAAGAAGCAAGATTTTTGAGAATAAAGGGGTTAGGTTACCTGCTAGACTGTATAGTCAAGATACTAAATCATAACTACTGGAGAAATGAAATCAGCAAGTAATGAAAAGCCAACACAGGCTGGCACGTCAGTACTATACTTTGACAACTTGTGAATTAAGCCTCAAGGGAAGTATACAGTCTATGTGTACACTCGTAATCCAAAATAAGTATCCAGGCTTGTTGCTTCGAATAGCATGATCGAATATTAAGCGAGCCCAGGCAAATATGAAACAGGATAAGCGTTGTAACTGGTTCACTAGTATGTCAAATGATTCCAAACTTCAACAAGACCTGGATACAAATTTTGGATTGCGAGTGTACAATACCTGAATATATTGTACACCTTATGGTAGTCTGGTACAGTCGGTGTCAGGAATTTGTACACACCACAGTCTAGGCTTCAAGGGTTTACAACACACAGAAAATATAAGTCTATGTCACTGCAACAAAATATAATAATAGTTGTTTTGTTTTGTAATGACTGAGTAACTTGGTAGACCATTCACTGCAGTACTTTCACAATAATGAAACTCTCTTTATGATAAGCCTGTGTACAAATTCCTATGGCCAATTGTACATAATGAAGCACACCTCAATCACTGGCAATACCTTCCCATCAAGTAATCTTAATGCATCAACCAAATATCAACCTCAAATAAATTTGTATACTGTACAATCAGAAGCAAAATTTCCTGTAATACTGTACCTATACAATGACTATCACAGTTTGACTAATAGTTGTAGTAATGTTGTTGTGTATTTGAATTGTAGTAAATTGATATATTTGATTTATTTTAAACATTAAAGGGGGTATTACACTAGCAAGGTACAAGGTTTTCATTGGACTGTCAATGAGGAATAGTGGTGGCATTTGTGGCACAAAGATGGAATGCATTTCTAGCCAAGACAGTTCTGCCTCTGCAGAAAAGTCAATAAATAATATACTAATATCAATTACAGCAATATAAAAAGGTGGATTAATATCGGAAAATATTTTTGAGGGAAAAAAAAATCACAAAGTATATAATAGGATGTTGATATTTAACTCAATTTACATGCCGACTCCCGAGTAGCTAGTACAAGGATGTGTTGTTGTCATTGTATGTAAACATGGACAACAAATCAACCCTATGGTGGTCTTTCCACTCCTCTTCTTTTAAAATAATAGTTACAAGGGCCAATGCAGCCATAACCTTGTCATCATCAACCACAAGATCCATGTTTAAATTTGTCAATATATGTACAGCCACAATCAAATATCCATCAACACTTTCCTTCCATCGTACAAATAAATCAGTATCATATCAAAATATAATCATACAACACCTTATGTCAACTCAACCCCCTCAATTATTATTATGAGGTGCTGCAAAATCATACACGTGTTGTTCTTTATTACAAAGATTATTATTATTATTATTATGAGGTGCTGCAATATCATACAAGTGTTGTTCTTTATTACCAAGATATTTACTACGATGGAAGGAAAATGTGGGTGGGTGGATATTTGATTGTGACTGTACCTTGTTCCGCCAGTCTTATGAAAACCTTGTAATGTGATGCTAGAGTCATATAGCTGACATAAGATGACATTATATTATTACAGTATAGAAAATTCAGTGGCAGATAAATTTTGAAGCGACTAACTAGAGCAGATGCTTTTAATTGGACTTACTGAAAGAAAGACACCAACAACTACTTATAACACAAGCGTTGAACAGGGTAAATGGAACCTAAATTATGAAAATGATAAAATATGGGACTTGAACTTCATAAATTCATGTTAAGTTATATATATAGTACAAAGAAAATGATGGACAATTGAGGAAATGTTCTGTAACTACAAAATTAAGAAGATTTTGGGGTAAATTTACAGAAGAACTGTGTTGTATATTTTAGTATCATATTTAGTATCATTTGGACCATTCTAACACACTTTTCATCTATGGTGTTTCTCTCGGAGATATGGACCGTTTTACAAACATAATTTGGAAATTAGGCTGACCTTACCTGACCTGACCTAACCTAACCTAGACCACAGCAGACTACCGGGACCTAACCTGGACAGGTGCGAGGTGTCGCGGCGGATAGACGTGTCTGATACGTGCTCCGTGTATATTCGCGTCAACGGGCAGTATACTGTTATTTCATACTGAATAATCGATCGGAGAGTTATTAAATACCCTGGCCAATCATGGCCAGGTGTTATTCTTGTAAGGAGACAACTGGGGGGGTGGATAAGTGGATTGGTTGTGAAACTTGTCCTAGCTGGTGTCACTTGAAATGTGCTCATCTCAATGGTGTGAAAGCTGAAAATATCAAGTTGATCAACTGGTCATGCGATAGTTGCTATATGGGTCTGAACAGAGTCCAAAAGGATATTAATGAGTTGAAGAAAGTAACGAATGAGATGAAAGATCAAATGAAGAAACTAGTGGAAGGAAAGATGGAGGATGTTGTGACCGAGTTGGGTCGAGTTGGTGATGCGATCAGCGCTGACTCAGACCTGACTGATGAGACCTGGGCGACTGTAGTGAAGAAGAAGAAGAAGAAAAACGAGAAGAAAAATCTGCTGGTGGTGAAGTCTACGGACGATAAGCTGAAGGTTGCAGATAAAAAGAAAAGTTGCTGAGGCTCTAGATGGTACACAGATAGTCAACACAAGATTTACACAGAAGGGAGACATCGTAATGAATTTTGAGGACGAAAAGAAGAGAGATGAAGCAGCTCAAAAACTTGGGGCTGTACCCAATGTGACGACAAAGAATGTAAGGAAGTTAAAGCCTAAAATAATGATTTGTAACGTCAACAAAAAGGAAGAATCTGGTGATAAGCTAATTGAGATCTTGATTGATCGAAATGACTACTTACAAGGGGTAACTGACGTCAAGGCAAAAATGGAGCTACTTTTTGACAAGCCTGCTACAGGTGGTACTACTCATTACATTATTAAGTGTGATCCAGAGATAAGGGAGCTAATTCATAAGAATCATGATCAAGTTAAATTGGGATGGGGTGTCTATTCCGTGAGGGACAGATATAGGGCGACGGTCTGCCATCACTGTCAAAGGTTTGGTCATACTGCACTTACATGTTTATCCAAAGGAAAGGGAGAAGATCCAATATGTGCTAAGTGTGCTGGTAACCATAACACGAGGGATTGTACGTCTACTGAGAGAACATGTATAAGCTGTAAGAGGTTTAAGAAAACTGATTTTGAGCATATGGCAAATGATGTGAGGTATTGTTCAGTGATGCAAGAGGAACTCCAGAAAATCAAAAGTAGCACAGAAAACGGATACTGAACAGCACAAACTTAAACATTATTAGAGGTTGTTTTTTCAATGCACAATCAGTGGGTAATAAGACAATGGATATTTGCGATCTAATTAACAATGATCATTTTTATATCATGGCTTTGGCAGAGACAAATGGATTGCCATTAGATGTCCGGAGTAGTGAAAATTGCACGATTTTTAAGAAAAGACTGAAAACACATCTGTTCGCTGAGTGTTACGACACGGATGATATGAGTATTACAAGTGATTATAGTGTTTAGTAATATTGAGAGAGGCCCTGCGGAGCACCATCTGCTGGTGGAGCGGGGCATAGAATATCCAACAACAAGTAACAAGTAAGTAACAAACTATCGGGACCTAACCTGGGCAAACTACCGGGACCTAACCTGGACAAACTACCGGGACCTAACCTGGACAAACTACCGGGAAATAACCGTGGTAAAGTACAGAAAACGACCGGGGCAAAATACAGGGACCTAGCCGGATATGGCAACACTGCTACAAAATGGTAATTCTTTCAATAAATACCGATTTTGGTGTGTAAACTAACAATAAAAACAAAATGTAAAAATAAAGTCAGAGTAAGTGACGGACACACTAACTGGTTTGAGATTAATAAGGGTCCATTCCCCACAGTGGTTGGTATTGGTTTGTAAGCTTCCCAACCAACCACACGTGTAAGGCTTCATTATTTTAGGGTCCATTCCACAGTGGTATTGGTTTGTAAGCTTCCCAACCAACCACACGTGTAAGGCTTCATCCAAAGGATAATATTCAGTAGTCTATCCCACTACGATGGTGAACAAAAGATAGTGCCTTTATTTAAAGGATATAATGTAACAGATATTCTAATTATATTTGTTTGTTATTACTTTTCAACTAATCACCTTCATTTTTCTTACCCTCTTCCCCCTCACCCTCGCCTCAAATCATCACATTTCTTCTCTTCTATATCCACTTACGTTAATGCAGTATGCACTTCTTTAAACCAGGGTTCTTCAAATTACGGGTCCCGAATTCCTCCAAACTGCGTCGCAGGCTCACAAAAATAAATACATGAATAAAATAGAATAATAATATTTGTGACAATAAAATAAATATGAAGTTCATACATGAATCCACCTAACATATTTTTATAATCGAATATTCATATATTTAATTATAAATAAAAGAAAATCATTGCACAAATATTAGCCTTCTTGAATGAGTGTGTGAGAGAGAGAGGGAAGGGTAGGTGAGGCAGTGTTTATAATTCTGGTTAGAATGCCTTTTAATCATAAATATTATGTTTCAGCGTCTGGCCTTGTATTTTCTTAGGTTGATAATTCTGATAATTTGTAAAATATCTTTCTGTATGGGTCGAAAGAATGATGTCATAGTAAAAACGGGTCACGACTGAAAAAAAAAGAAGAACCCTGCTTTAAACTGTTGGTGATTCGATACCGTTCACAGTGTATGCTTCATTCATTCCTCCTGACACACGTCTCTCTACCTGATCATTCGTTACCCTCTTATATAGCTCCGCCCACATTTCTCTCCTCTCCCACTAACATCCCCCCCTCCCTCCACCTGCAACTGTTACCAGATCAGATGAGGCCCAAACCAAGTCGCTGGTGGAAGAAGTGTGGACCCTTGATCTGTCCGGAGCTGTACATTGGGGTGTAGAATAGGTTGATCTTATCCTACAAACTTGTTAGAAATTCTAAAGTACAGTACAGTACTGTAGACAGTAGTGATAGACTAAGGACTAGTCACTGAGAAATAAGTTTAAGACTTGGAGTAGTACTGTATGTATTTGCCATACATGCCCATCCCACCTCAATGTATTACATTTCACCTTCCCAACCATCCCACACACAATCTCAATTGCCTTCTTACTCATGCTGCAGTCCCAATTGCCTTCTTACTCATGCTACACCTCTCATTACTTTCTCCATCCCACCTGGTATTGGGAAGGGAAAGTTAACATTATAGTAGTGTATATTATACAGTATACTGTACTGTATTTGCCAAGAAATAGTCACTAAGGATAGCTTCACAGGATGCTTTTTCTCTAGGCCTTTGTGTTAAGTAACCTTTCACTTTACAGAATTGGCACCTGACTCTTATGAAGCTCCTACCCAAACCTCTGCTGTTGGAGAGACTCTATTAACACCAAGAGTTAGAAACAACTAAAGAAGGTAGCTCTGCTTCATCAGGTGGACATAATCTGGCAGTTTGTTGGTCCTGTTGTGGTTTCCTACATTCTGGGAATAATAATGTGTATGCCCTACAACAGCAGCTGTCTGAGGTGTCTCTAAAATTGGAGAAAGTAACAAAAATTCAAATACAGTTAGAACTAAATTTAGAGGAATTACGAGCAAAGGAAGGAAGTTTAGAACAAAGATTAATGGAGCTTGTTGGAGAAAATGGTGACATCAAAAAGAAATTGTTAAACAATCCTTAGACAATGATATTCTGCTTAAGGAAAATACAGAGTACAAAAATTTGGTATCAGAGTACAACCTTGAAAAAGCAAAGCAAACTTATGCCAATAAACCTATTATACCAGCATCTATGACTATATGTATCCTCACGGCCTTGTTATGCTTCTGTTTTGTTCTATGTGCTAGTTCCCCCTTTATTAGTCTGTTTCCTTATACCATCTGTGTAGTAAATGTCTTCTGAGGCCTGGTACTGTACTAGTTTAAGTATTGTTGGATTATGGTACTAAATCATATTCCAGTTGTATGAACACTTTATGTGCTTGAATTTTTAAAAACTTCAGAGTTATCATTGCAAGGGAAGAATAGTTAGATGCAAATGAGCATGAGAGGGTAAGATGCAGCATATAAATAATTTCTGTAGCACTCAGTACATGGTTGAATGTCATACTTGATAATCATAGTTCCTGGCTTGTACAACAGCTTTAAAATGTACAGTTTATTATAGTAGGTGTATTTTTGTAGGAAGAACTGTTCCATGCTGACTTTTTACACTATGGGTGAGAGGTTACAGACTTTTGATTCATTCAGATTTGCTCACTTTTTTTCACTCGCCTCTGTATTTAATACTGTACTTTAGATTTCAAGGAAATAAATTACTCGTGTCTACTTTTATGTTCTTACCTATTTGTATTTCTGTACATCTTTGTTTCCTCTTCTTTTAATTAATTTCTTACTGTGACTTCTAATTGTAGGTATTCCCTGTTGACACAAGTTTTCTATATCCTTACTATTCCATACTACTGCAGCATATTCCAAGGTAGGCCTTATAAAGGATGTAATTATTTTCTTGATCATTTCTTCATCTATTTAAGTGAAGGCCACTCTCAAGTTTGCTAACAATGTATACATGTTTCTCACTTTTTCATTTATATGATCATCTGGTGTCAATTTCTTCTTTATCGTTACCCCTAAATCTCTTTCTTTCTCTGCTTTATTTAATATTTTATGTCCAAGCTTGTACTGCCAATTTGGTCTTCTCTCACTTCTACCAAATTTAATAATAATGTGTTTAATATCTTCAGTTTCCAGAACTAAAGTAGTTAAAGGAAGTACATTATTATGCCAAGATAACTCAAACACAAAAATGTATTCCACACTGGCAAAGTAAATAGTAATTAAGAGTAAACAGAAAAAATTAACAAACTTCTCGGAATAGCAAAATGACTGCACAGACTACTGGATATACAAAACTACAGAAGGGCCTGTAAAGAAACGTTCTTTTTCTTGCAAGTAATGAAAGGTCACATTTGAAAGTAAATCATGTACAAAAAGAAGCGAAATTGTGGGTGAAGTTAGAGTTAATGTTGGGAGAGAGATGGGTGAGAGACATGATATGCATGTAATACAACTCAAAGAAATATTAACGAATCTCTAGGAATTTCAGTCAATAATCCCAATTTTCTATGTTTGTGACTCATCTATATTTAATCATAATAAATTAATATCACGGGGTTTTGCTAGCTAGAATCGGCGTGAGCGAGCCTCTATCAGCTTGTAAATACAGTGCTATAGCCTTCAATATAGCATACACTAGTCTACTATTCATGAAAACTATATCCACAACTATCAATTAACTCTTTTAGAGAACACTACACACGTATGATGTATAAATCGTGTATTAAAACCGAGAATAAGGAGAGATTATTTTAGTTTGAACGAGATTCCTGCATGCGAGGGTCTCCAGCAGGGTCTCCAGTGAGCGTCATCACTTTGACGTCACGTTCGCGTGACGTCACGGCTGAATTGATGACGTTTCACTGAACTATCCTTACTGTCTCTCATCCTTGATCCAGTCCACCTACCACCAATACAACTTGCCAGAATACAACACTACCACCTACTCTTCAACTCCACAAGAACCAGTACCTTCCACATAATTTGCTTCCAATTAAGGTAAATTGGTGTATGAAACAAGGGGTCTGATTTGGTCTTCCTAATTCTATAACAAATTGATGTTCTGGTTAAGGCCGAAGGATGCAAATGGTTAGGTCCCGAAGGATGCCATGATTAGGTCCCGAAGAATGGAAAGGTTAGGTGCCGAAGTATGGCAAGGTTAGGCGCCGAAGTATGGCAAGGTTAGGTGCAAAAGTATGGCAAGGTTAGGTGCCGAAGTATGGCAAGGTTAGGTCTCGAAGGATGCCCCCTTCTAGGTTAGGTTAGGTCAGGTCTTTTTAATTCTGTAATATCTCGATGCTATGGTTAAGACCGAAGGATGCCCGATGCAGGTTGGGTCAGAAAAAAGTTGGCTCGGGTTCTTAATTTTTCAATATTTATGCTCATTGAAAACTGGAAAGCCCGAGCCAAGTTTGGCAAAACTTGGCTCGGGTTTTCCAGTTTTCCAGATATATGCTTGTTGAAAATTGGAAAACCCGAGCCAACTTTTGCCGAAACTTGGCTCGGGTTTTCCACTTTTTGACATTTATGGCATGTCGTGAGTGCAATCTAGAAAGGCAAATATACTATATTATGAGTTTTCCCCCTACCCAAAACCTCCAATTTCCCAGGCTCTCCCCCAAGATTGTTGGATGGGAAAGAGGGGGCTATCTCCAAAACGAAGCATTACCTAAAGAAACGAAGGTCAACATCATTCAAATCACACTAAAACCTTCTAGGAATTATATATTTTTCCTATGAAACCCTGTTGTGGCAACTTGTAAAAATTTACCAAAGTTGTACATAATATTGTTACGGTTCTGTGAACCTATCTCGTGAAACACCAAGATCGACACACACACACACAACTGGACTTTCCCTCGTTCCCTCGTTTAATCTATTCCTCCAATCAACATTTGCCAAAGCGATTCCCCTCTTCACCCCTCCAAGATTTCGGACGGTATAAAAAGGGATTCAGCCGGTAGAAAAGTCAGCACATCCTACAGCGAGCTTGACTCTCACGGCCATATTCCTAGACCTTCGCAAATGCGATGACCACGATGTAAATACTACCGTGATGATGGTTGTCGCGATCGCACTTGCCCGTATTCCAAGTGGTGGTGGTAGCGCGTAGCTAAGGCGAGCCACTAACCCCAGCAGCAGGGGTACCAATGTATGGGAAACGAGATGAAAGAAGTGAATGAAATGTAATATACCGTCTTATTAGAGTTATCTTGATGTTTTCAACACATAATATGAAAGTACACGGCATAATTTTCTTTCTATAGTGGCCAAAAATGTAGTTAGATGTAAAATAAATAATAAAACAATGGAATCACCGATGGCCAGCCTGTTTTATACGCTAAGAAAGCAGGCATCGTTACAAACTGTAATGTAAATAGAGTGGAATTATCTTTATCCCGTACTGCTTTACTCTCTTACCGACTAATTGTCAACATGAGTGGATTGTACTGAAGATATAGTAAATATTAAATGCAACACATCCATTATTTGATCACGTATCACTGAAAAAGAGATATTTGTAGCACTGCTGTATGTAAACAAAGCGGCATGGTCCCCGCGCTACACAAACACAGGTAGTCCGGTAGTCCCGTCCCCTTTCGGAGCCCATTCCACACTTTGCTGTACTACAGACAACATGGACAGAACTGCACCACTATCCCAGACTCAGAGGATGGCTTTGTTGAACCTCATTAAGGAGAGGGACAGCATAGTTAATAACAAATCAACAGCTCCTGGGATAATAGAGGCCAAGAAGAGGACGTGGGAAGAAATTGTTTTGAAATTCAATGCCCTCAACCCTGACCAACAACCCAGGTCCTCCAAACAACTCAAGAGGAGCTACGACCACGTGAAAAGAAAGTGAGTAATATTTGGCAGAATATATAAGCTTTGTAAGGTACTTCATTAAAATAAATATAGGTATTTTATTTTAAGTATTTTCAAGAGTCACACTCCTGTACTGTGGTGTAAATTTAAGAGTAGGTTAGACCCAATAGTACTGGATATATATATATGGTTGGGATATTGCTATTTATTCTTGACTGCACTGTGGTAGAGGCATTATTTCCCCTTCAAGAAGAAGTCCAAATATAATTCTAAACAACCTTATTTCTTTTTTATATTTCTTATATAATGTTAGGCTTTCCTTTTGGTTTAAATCCTTTTCCTTTTTTATTCTATCGATTTCCCTGAAATTTCTTTTAATATTTTCTTTCTTTAGTTTCTTTATAGTGAGTTCATTTAGCTCTAATTCTTTAGTTATTTCCTGTGTACTTTTGATCCATTTTTCATTTCTATGACTTTCTTTTAATCTTTTATATATTTCACCTACCAGAGTATTTTCTTTGTTTAATAAATATTTTACATATCCCACCCTATTGGTGATTAACCTTGTTTCTACACTTGATGCACCAATTTCCCCTCTCAAGGTACATGTTGGAGTTCCATTAACTGCTCCTAAGATATTTCTATAAACTTTATTTTCTATACTTTGTAGTTTCCTTATTTCATTCTTATTAAAATTTATTATGTCTGTTCCATACATATGGATGGTAGGGCCACATTTTTCCAAAAGCATTTTCCTATTAATAATTTATTGCTGCTCCTTGTTATCACTGATGGTACCAAATTACTTAATTTTTGTGCTTTTTTAATTAATTCTTCTTTATATGTTTTAAAAACAGTTTCTTTTATTGTCAATCACAAATCCTAAATATTTAATACTGTCCACCACCTTAATTCCCCCTATTTCCTCAGGTGTCTCTCTTGAATTAAAAATTAAAATATTACTTTTATTCATATTTATATCCAACCCTGCTTCTGCAACTATATTTTGTAAGTGTATTATGTATTCCTTTGTTTCCTTTATTGACCTAGTTAATCCCAACCCATCATCTGCACAAAACAGTGTGTTTATATATAAGTTTTCCTCCTTGTATCCTATGTTTATGTTATTTAATTTTAGAATTATGATATATATATGTTATCAGTTTAAAAAGTGTTGTTGATCCTGTACAACCCTGTTTAATCCCACTTGTAATGTAGCTAACCAGTAATGGAAAAGATAAGGCTCCTCAAGGTTTCCAAACAATACCATACCTTGTTATGATCATATTTAGATTTAGGTATTATTTTCATTACATATTTGTTGTCTTCCTCCAGGGTGAAAGACGAGGACAGGGAATTCAAAAAGAAAATAAAAGTTACTGGTGGTGGTTGTCCTCCAACCCCTCCAAAGGCAATGGAGGAGATTGCCCTGGCCGCATCAATGATGACCGTTGATTTGGCCATGGGCAATGATGTCTTTGAGACATTTAACGTGGAACCAGTGCACAACAGCAGTGCTGCTGATGTGTATGAACTACAAGAAGAAGGTAAGTTCAGTGTGATATACTTTCAATTCCAAGTGTGTGTGTCCTCACTAGTAAAGAACATGCCACTCATTACTCTCGGCACCAACTGAGTTTCATATTAATTATCAAATTAAACATGAGTAACATTAGGAAATAAACAATCTTATAAGGGACTTGTTAAACAGTGGGGCAAGCTCATCCCTAGGTTCAGATCTTGCAATTATCCAGCCAGATCTGTAGTTATTTTTTTTTTTTTTTCAATTTTACAATATGCTAAACATAACAATGTGTAAAGGTACATTATAAACAATAATACATAAATTATATGACCATGATTTGATTTTTATTTATTTTTTTTAATGTGGAAGGAACATTGAACATTATTTATATGTTCAATAGTGTACTACTGTATTATGTAACATGATTTGCTTTACACAGCTTCCTTCTGGTACCATATAAGAAAGATACCCTTGTTATCAGCAGGTCAACTACATTTATCTACAGTATTTTTAAATTTAAATAATATATAAAAATATGTGTTCTGTATATGGATTACTTTGTACATTAATAGAAATTTTTTAATACCGAACTTATATGAGTGCACTATGGCAAGCAGTCTAGGGTATTGTTTGGTTTTGACAGTAATGAGTTTTGGGTTACATCATACTGAAAATTATTTATGAAAGTCAGCAATTGCATTGTTGGTTCCTTTAACATTTTATTTCATTGCAGTTGTAGATGATCCTGGTGTTCCCGGAGTGTCTGGGATTTCCTATATTAACCCAACCTATCCAACTCATCCTTCCAAGTCCCTTGATCCGGTCCCCCTCCCAGTTGCCTCAGCTTCCACCTCCACATCACCCTCTCCCACCCCAAGATCACCTGCAATCATCACAGCCACACCACACCGTCCACTGAACACCACTACTCCCTCTGTGGGGTCTCTGACAAAAAAGCGTCCTCGTAGTAACATTAGGTATTCTGCCAAGGACGATGCATATTTGTGTCGCTCCAGGCAAGAAGAATACCATAGATCAAAAATGGCTCAAATGCAAGAAATTCATGCACTTGAAGTTGAGTTCATGAAACAAAAAATGAATTTTTTGACTGAGGTAAAAGGTCAAGTAGATGACCTTCACAGTAAGTTCACTGAGGTCATTGCATCAGCTAAAAGGGCTTATGATGCAATGGCCCCTTTGGATGATGTTTAGGCTCTTAATGACTTTACTTTTGATATTATATTATTATTATATTAATTTTTTTTTGTTTATATAGCATTAGTGATAATTTTTTATTGAATTTTTATATTTTTATATTTATATTTTTATATTTATGCAATTTAAAGTAAGAACAGGATATAATTTTATATTCTTTTATGTATGTATGCAATTTAAAGTAAGAACAGGATATATTTTTATAATTTTTTATGTATGGTGTACAGTATTAATTTAATATATTAACTTTTTCCATGTAGTTGCCAAGATATTCAAGCCAAAGATAACAAGAACACTAAGAAAATAGTTATAACATTAGTGAGAATATTTATTGACTATTTATTAAGGTGATATTGTTGCCTTAATTAATTTTATATTAATGCAATTTAAAGTAAGAACAGGATATAATTTTATAATCTTTTATGTATGTATGCAATTTAAAGTAAGAACAGGATATAATTTTATATTCTTTTATGTATGATGTACAGTATTAATCTAATATATTAACTTTTTTCATGGAGTTGCCCAAATATTGGAGTCAAAGATAACAAGTACAAAGAAACACGGTTTTAACATTAAAGAGAATATTTATTGCTGTTACACCCTTTGTGTCATTGGGACTATAAAACTGTTGCATGATTAAATAATTATCAATATCCTTACACACTTTCAATGTCCAAAAAACACAAATACAAATAAACCATAGTGTTATTATTTGGATTGGCCAAAACTATAACCAAATACATTGAGCACAAACAAAATATATACAGCTTCATAATAATGCATGCACTTGAAATTGAGTATATGAAAGAAAAAATAGAAAATCTTAAAGGTTACCAGGAATTTAATGAAGTATGTGAAGTAGATGAATTCACCAGTAACTTCATATCAGTCCTTGCATAAGCTAAAAGCGTTTATAATGCATTGGGCCCTTTGGATGATGTTTAGATGACTTAGCTTTTGATATTTAATGGAATGCTTATTTACAATAATTGATTTTATATTTATACAATTTAAAGTAAAAACAGGACATAATTTTATGTATGATGAGAACGTCTCTGAAATATATTAACTTTTTTGCATGGAGTTGCCAAAATATTGGAGTCAAAGATAACAAGTACAGAGAAACACAGTAATAACATTAGAAAGAATATTTATTAAGGTTAATCTGAAATTTTTGCCATAATTCATTTTATATTTATGCATTTGAAAGTAAGAACAGGACATAACAAGAACCAGGAGAAAATGCAGCTATAACATTAGTAAGAATATTTATGGCCTATATTTTAAGCTGAGATTTATGCAATAATTTATTTTATATTTCTGTATTTGTGCAATTTAAAGTAAGTAGAGGAGCATCTTACCCCAGGTAGGTAAATATACGTAAACAAAATTTTTAGAGGCAACTTGACTTGCAATTATTCACTTATCTAAAAGAATCTATCCACAATTCCTGCTCGACGGGCATGACCATGATGATTGTGGTCTTCCCTAATGTCCTGAGGAACAACTGGTGGCTCTATTATATCCTCAGCATCATCACCCAATGGGAGTCTGTTTAGGATTGCAATATTATGGAGCACTGCACACGCAACAATGATATTCTTGGTATTACTCAACTTTGTTCGTACTGGGATGGACAAGACAGCGAAACGTCTTTTTAAAACCCCAAAAGCCCTTTCAATAACGTTTCTAGTTTTCACGTGTGCGGCGTTATATCGAACTTCTTTTTCTGTTTGGGGTGTCAGGTATGGCGTTAGCAGGTATGACCGACAAGCATATCCACTGTCACCTAGCAAAAAGCCACGGTACCTGCCTTCCTCTAGTGCATCACAAAGTCTAGACTCATTTAATATTCGTGAATCATGTGCACTCCCTGGCCAGTTTACTGCTATATTAGTGAATTTAAGGGAGGCATCACAAACACCCATGACATTAATAGAAAAGTACCCCTTCCTGCAGCGGTATATCTCTGCATCCTGCCCCCCAGGACTTTTAATGGGGATGTGAGTGCCATCAACGCAGCCAATGACACCTGGCATTCCTGCAAAGTCAGAGAATTGCTGCATTATTTCTCCTTCACTGGCTGGATTAGGGAACTTGATGTACTCTCGGGCAAGTGATGCAATTGCTATGCATGCATTCTTCACTATCTTGCTGACACTTGGCTGTGACATATCTGTGCAGTCCCCCAATGTCAGCTGGTAGTTGCCAGTGGCAACATACCTCAGGGTAACCAGCACCTGAAGTTCTGGTGAAATTCGGAGACCTGTAGAGGAAATAAATCACAAACCTCACTAACACTGTAAAATAGATGGATACCCCACTACTAAGCATACTAAATACTGTGTTCCATTACTGTACTACAAGATAGGTTCTGTATAGTACTCTTTCCCCTGTAATATTTGGAGCAAATAGGTAAAAACTATGCTAGAGGTGTTCAGTTTTGTTTTGAAAAGCCTTATTTTTAAAAGTACTCATATGTCAACCTTATTCACCTAAAGGCAGCCTCTATAACTTATATACCTTAATTCAGATTATTTCCTTTCCCTTTATATACACTCACAATCACGCTTTTTGGCCAGTTACTAGGTAAGGAACACTCATATGATAATAATATTCAACAGGTCAGTGACTAATCTCACTCCCACATCACCATGTTTAACATTATGTTTAACATTACAGTCACCACCCCAGATACACCTTCATAGTTTGCACCCAATCAAATTTTATTCACTAAAATTATATCTACCTCGTCTGTTATTGGAAGTTGGTAGCTGCTCCTGTATTTTCTCCAGAAGATCTTGGACACAAACTTTGGAAAGCCTGTACCTCTGCAGGAATTCTTTGTCAGAGTACAGAACAAACGGATCTGTTCTCTCAACAAACCTGCGTGTCCTCCTTCCATTTACCTCTTCCCATTCCGCTATCTCCTCTAGTTCATGAATGTGGTGGCGATAATCAGCCATGCTGCACAATGGGAATAAAGGATAATTTTGGTAATAATCTTCCCCATGTGATGTTAATTTAGATATTAGGTTAGGTTAGGTCTGCATAATTCTATAATAAAAACCTTCCCAGCTACTGGAATATAATGAACCTTTATAAATCCTGATTATGTTAGGTCAGGTCAAGTAACTTTAAATAAAGTTATGCACTCACAAAATTATGGGCAGCAATAATTAGAACAAGTAAAAATATGCACGAAAAAGTACCAAGTGGGAAAAATAATTTCTGTGGCTCATCTGAAATATTACCCAACTTCCCTGAACTATCAAGCCCTGCTCTCTTTAATCGGTGCATTCAGTCTCTTTCAAGGAAATAAAACGTGGTCAAAATGTACTGTTGGCCATTCAAATCAACAGATAATAATGGAATGTGCTCATACCAAACTCTCTTCTCCCATGTCATATTATGGCACTGGGAATTGTTGGGCTTTTAGATGGGAGTATTTGAGGGAAATATAAATGCCTGTTTTGGAGGTTAACACCAGATTTACGCATACACTCAGCTGGACATCAAATTAATATGCCAAAAACAGTACCATTTACAGTATTTTCGTACACGTGATATTGGCTTCATCATTTCATATGTTCATGACTACCGTACAGGTAGCAAATCACAGAAAATTTACTTCTGCAAGCTAATAACACGTAAATAAATATCTTAAACATTCATACTAACCTTCTAAGTAGACGTAAAGTCGATGATAAAACCTGAATTGTAGTGGCGTGGATGTTGTGGACAAGCGGTACTGACAAGCTCTTCTCCCATTCTCGGAGGTAACACAACATCTTCGAAACGGTCAAAACAAAGTGGCTTTTTGGCAGGACAAGGAGTGTTTTTGTAATGTACAATATTTTCTGCATGTTTTCTTAACATAACTTTCATATCTACACCAAAATAAAATGTTTCTTATGACATTTTATTCATGGTGCTTTTTGCATAGAGTACCCATGAGAAGGGGGTGGGCTTCTCACGCACAATCACCATCGTTCCAATGTTTTCTGTGTATGCGTAGGAGATGCTGCCGACTATGAATGCGGCGCTCTCATGCCGTCGCAAAAGCGAAAGGACTAGGAATATGGCCCTCACTCTCACACCCTCTCACTACAGATAGAGTCCTACATGACCCATCCTGCTGGCCGTGGGAGGCTCCAACGCGATTCAAACGCTTCGAATCGACTCCAACACTGTCTCACACCTCTCTCACTCCACTCTCACTATTGGAAGACTCTCACACACTCTTACTCACTCTTACATGCCTCTCACACACTCTCACTCACTCTCACACTAATTATCTATCCAAAAAACCCCAAATTCTCTCTCTCACTCAAACTAAATTTCCAAAAAACCACCAATTCTTTCTCTCTTTCCTCTCCCACGCCTCTCACACTCCTCCCAGCCCACTCTCACATACTCTCACTCCCTCTCACTACAGATAGAGTCCTACATGCCCATCCTGCTGGCCGTGGGAGGCTCCAACGCGATTCAAACGCTTCGAATCGACTCCAACACTGTCTCGGTGTGGGATAAGGCGTTCCAGTTGGCTGTCACCTCCCTCAGACACAACTCCACCCTTCGCACACTCTCACTCGCACACTGGACCTTCGACTTGCAGGTACGGTGCGAAAAAGTGTGTGAAGTTGTGCGAAAGTGTGCGAAAGTGTGCGAAAAAGTGTGTGAAAGAATGCCTGAGAAAGAGAGAGAGTTTGAAAAAGTGTGTGTGTGAGAGAGAGAGAGAGAGGTGTGGGATAAGGCGTTCCAGTTGGCTGTCACCTCCCTCAGACACAACTCCACCCTTCGCACACTCTCTCTCGCACACTGGACCTTCGACTTGCAGGTACGGTGCGAAATAGTGTGTGAAAGTGTGCGACAAAATGTAAAATTGTGTGAAAAAGTGAAATTGTGTGAAAAAGTGTGAAATTGTGTGAAAAAAAGTGCGAAAGTGTGTGAAAAAAGTGCGAAAGTGTGTGAAAAAAAGTGCGAAAGTGTGCGAAAAAAATGTAAAAATTTGCAAAAAAATGTAAGAAAACGTGTATAAATGTGCGAAAAAACGTATAAATAAGTGAAAAAGGTGTGAAAGAGTGTGCGAAAGTGTGTAAAAAGTGTAAAATTGTGCGAGAGAGCGAAGGAGTGTGTCAAAAAGTAAAAAGTGTGTGATAAAGTGTGCGATAAAGTGTTCAAATAAGTGTGTGAAAATTGTAAAAATATTTGTGAACAAGTTTTAAAAAAGTGAGAGATAGAGAGACTATGTGTGTGAAAAAGAGTGTGTGTGTGTGAAAGAGAGAGAGAGTGTATGTGTGTGTGTGAAAGAGAGTGTGAGATATTTATTTATATATTATTATTATTATTATTATTTACTTGGCAACACTTATTATTATTATTATTATTATTATTATTATTATTACTATTATATTTACTTGAAAACACTGTATTATTATTATATATATACTTGCCAACACTGTATTATTATTATTATTATTTACTTGGCAACACTGTATTATTCTCATTTCAGGACAAGCATCTGGCAACACTGTACTATTATTATTATTATTATTATTATTATTATATATATACTTGGCAACACTGTATTATTATTATTATTTACTTGGCAACACTGTATTATTTTCATTTCAGGACAAACATCTGGCAACACTGTATTTACAAGACCTCCTCACCCACTCCAAACTGACCGACCTCAACTTGACCCAGTGTACTTTTGACCTCTCTAACGGGGTCACCATGGCCCCCACCTTGCTCCTGCCCCCCCTACTGGCACCCCCCCACCCCCAGGCATCCCCCCAGCACCACGGGACTCACTGGGGGGCGGGGGGGGGGGCGGGGGGAGCCAAAATGTACACGGGTGTCAACATTTTCAAGTTGTCAGATCTACGCTTCAAGGAATTTCCGGGTTTTTTGAGGAAGGGGTATTTGCTGATGCCTTACCTCAGGAATTTCCCCAAGTGAGTTTTTTTTGGGTATTTTTAGGTGTTTTAGGGTATTTTTAGGTGTATATTTGTTCTTTTACGATATTTTGGGGTATTTTTAGGTGTGTTTGAGGTATTTTTTAGGTGTATATTTAGGGGTTTTATCAAGGAATTTCCGGGGTTTTTGAGGAAGGGGTATTTGCTGATGCCTTACCTCAGGAATTTCCCCAAGTGAGTTTTTGGGGGTATTTTTAGGGACATTTTGTTTTGTTTTTAGGGTAATTTTAGTTATTTGGGAGGATTCTCTGGTATTTTTAGGTCTTTTGGGGTTTCTGGGATTTTTGGGGTATTTTTTAGGTGTGTATTTGGAGGTTTTAGGGATTTTTGGGTGTTTTTGAGGAATGGATATTTACTGATGCCTTACCTCAGGAATTTCTCCTAGTGAGTTTTTTGTGGATTTTTAGGATATTTTTGGGATTCTTGGGGAGAGTTTTAGGGATTTTTGCGGTATTTTTAGTTATTTTAGGGATTTTCTGTTGTTGTTTATTTAGTTTTTTTTGGGTGTTTTTTGAGGAAGGGATATTTACTGATACCCTAGCTGAGGAATTTCCCCAAGTGAGTTATGGGGTATTTTTAAAGATATTGGGGGATTTTTAGGTGTATATTTGGGTTTTCTAGGGTAATTTTAGTTATTTGGGGGGATATTTAGGGATTTTGTGTGGTATTTTTTAGGTGTGTATTTGGAGGTTCTTAGGGATTTTTGGGTGTTTTTGAGGAAGAGGTATTTACTCATGCCCTATTTGAGGAATTTCCCAAAGTGAGTTTTTTGGGGTATTTTTTGGTGTATATATATATATATATATTTTTTTTTTAGGGTATTTTGGGGTATTTTTAGGTGTGTATTTGGGGTTTTTATTAAGGAATTTCCGGGGGTTTTGAGGAAGGGGTATTTACTCAGGAATTTCCCCAAGTGAGTTTTTTCTAGGGTTTTTTTTTGGAGGTAATTTTGAGTATGCTTTTCAATTATTATTATTATTATTATTATTATTATTATTATTATTATTATTATTATTATTATTATTATTATTATTATTATTATTATTATTACTATCATTATTATTATTACTATTATTATTATTACTATTATTATTATTATTATTATTATTATTCTAACACATTATATATTATACATACATATACACTCACCCCATCACTATATTAATGCACTCTATACATTAACACACACTGTAACACAACATACACACACTCTAATTCAATATATTATAACACAGTGTAATTCCTTACCAACACACTCTAGCATCATTTCAGCCTGACCCAGCCGTCGTCACACACGCACCCCACCACATATAACCTAACTATCTTATACACCCCATGACTATATTAACGCACTCTATCACCACACAAACACATAACACACTCTATCACATATTAACACACTCTAATACACTACAAAATACTCTTATATATTCTAACACACTCTACCATCATTGCAGCCTAACCCAGCTGGACCTGTCGTCGTCACACATGCACCCCACCACACTCGACGACTCCTCTGCCATCACCTTCTTCACTTTGCTCTCAACGCACCTCAAGAGAGTGCGTGAACTCTCTCTGGCCAACTGGGAGTTCAGTTTCGCACACTATGTGGATACGTGTGTGCGAATTGGAGTGCGTGTGAGAGGGTGTGTTGAGCTGAGGGTCCTGTGCCTGGATAAAGTGCGTGAGGTGCGTTTGCTGGAAGGTTTGGGTGTGTGTGTAGGTGGAGACAAACACACTCTGTCCCAACAACAGGCTCTAGGGTGCGTTGGTGGGATGGACGCACTCTCTCTAACACACCCTGGTGGTGGTAGTAGTAGTAACGCACTCAGTAGTAGTAGCGGTGGTGGAAATAAAGGTACGTTCTTGAGGGAAGGGGTGGTGGGTGCGCTGGGGGGCGGTATGGAGGAAACGCACTCACACTCACTCCTTCCCTGCCACAACACACTCTTACACCAATTTGTCCACCACATCTCCAAACTTAACGAACTCAGCGTCTGCTACTACCAACAACGCACTCAGCACACTCAGAACGCACTCACAAACCGGATGCCGCTGACCGAGGAGTGCGTTGGGAGGCTGGGTGCGTGCTTCCTGGCCCACTGGAACACCAACACACTCCGCTTCAAGCTCAAGTTCTTCGGCCTCTCGCCCCGGGTGGAGAACGCACTCACCCACGCACTCAGGAAGGACGGAGTGAGTGTGTGTGTGAGTCAGGGATATCCACTCGTGATTACGGTTAAAAGGGAATATTTTATGAGGAGGTGATGATGCACTCTGATAACACACTCTCATATAACACACTCTAATTAGGTAACACACTCTAATTAGGTAACATACTCTAATATTAATCTCACTCTGATTATGTAAAGAGGAGATATTTTATGAGGTGATGATGCACTATGATAACACACTCTAATATAACACACTTTAATGTAATAACACACTCTAATTAGGTAACACACTCTAATATTAATCTCACTCTGATTATGTAAAGAGGGGATATTTTTCTATGAGGTGACTACGCACTCTGATAACACACTCTCGTATAACACTCTAATTAGGTAACACACTCTAATATTAATCACACTCTGATATGTAAAGAGGGGATATTTTATGAGGTGATGACGCACTCTGATGTGATGATAACACACTCTAATATTAAACACACTCTGATTAGATTAAGATGACATGAGAAGGTCTATTATAATAACACACTCTTATATCGAACTCTGATATAATAACACACTCTAATGTAAAAAGCACTCTAATAACACTTAAATAATAACTCTAATTCAATAACGCACTCTAATATTAAACAGACTGATTATTTAAAGAGGAGAGACTTTATAAGGTTATAACGCACTCTGATGTAATAACACACTCTAATGATGCATACTTTATGAAAAGGTGATAACACACTCTAATTTGGTTAAGGGAGATATTTTATGAGATGATAGCACACTCTAATTAGGTAAAACACTCTAATATTAATCTCTCTCTGATTATGTAAAGCAGGGATAATTTTATAATAACACACTCTAATAGTTAGGTTAAGGGGGAATATTTTATGAGGTGGTGATGACACACTCTAATAAAATAGCACACTGATTATGTGAATAGGGGATAATTTTATAACACACTCTAATCCTAATGATGACGCACTCTAATATAATAACACACTCTGATTATGTGAATAGGGGATAATTTTATAACACACTCAAATCCTAATGATGACGCAATCTAACTCACTCTAATAATGATTCAATTTAACGCACTCTAATGTTTGGGTATAATTTTATAACACACTCTAATCCTAATGATGACGCACTCTAATATAATAACACACTCTGATTATGTGAATAGGGGATAATTTTATAACACACTCAAATCCTAATGATGACGAACTCTAACTCACTCTAATAATGATTCAATTTAACGCACTCTAATGTTTGGGTAACACTTTAATAACGTACTCTGGTTTGGTAAAGAGGGTATATATATATTTTATGGGACTATGATAATGCACTCAATTTAAAAGACATTCACTCAACGCAATCAAATGAGGCAAATGGTGACGCACTCTAACGCACACACTCACTTTAGATTGAATGCATTTATAGAGTAGTGAGAGAGATGGAAACGCACACAAATTGTAACACACTCTAAAACGCACTCACATTGTAGGTAAAGTGAGTGTGTGTGAGAGAGAGAATTTTTTTAAAGACAATAATAATAATAATAATAAAAATAATAATAATAATAATAATTAAATAAAAATAATAAAATACAATAATAATAATAATTAAAAAAAAAAATAATAATAATACAGTGTTGCCAGATGCTTGTCTCCTGGAAATAAAATGAAATGCAGTGTTGCCAAGTAAATAATAATAATAGTAATAATAAAACATTCCAGAAATTTATACATATATATTTATAAGTAATTTACATATTAATATTTACAATTTATATTTCCATGATTATTTTTATAAGAAAATTTACATATTAAATATTTACAATTTATATATATATATTTACATTGAGAATTTACATAGAATTTACATAGGTATAATTTACATATTATTTACAAGAATTTACATTCAGAATTTACATAGTAATTACATATTAATTACAAGAATATACATTTTAATTACAAGAATTTACATATTGATTACAATCTATCTATAGCTCTGATGCCTCATTCCCTCCGGGAACTCCCCCCAAGGGGAAAGCCATTGCAGAAGTGTCTCCAGTTCTCCCTGTTCCAACACTCCCTCCTTACTTGTTCAAGCCCTCCTCTGTCCCTCATGTTTCTCTCCTTTACATACTCTTCCACTCTGTTCTGCCATCTAACCGGTGGTCTGCCTCTCACACCAGATCCTACAACTTCACTTCCATACACCTTCTTTACAAATTCCTCGCCTTGCATTCTCTCCACATGTCCATACCATCTCAATGTATTAGGTTTCACTCTCTCAACCACTCCACACTCAATACCAATTGCCTTCTCACTCATACCACATCTCTTTATATACTCTCATTACTTTCTCCATCCCAACTAGTAAGTCCACATGCTCCTCTCAAGTAACTCATTTCCACAGCACCTATTCTAGACTGATGAGCCCTACTCCATGTCCATGTCTCCGACGCGTATGTCAGTGTTGGCAGGATTATACTATTTCGTAGTCCCCTTTTCACTTCCATACTCACACTTCAACCCTTCATAATCCTCCCCAGTGATCCTATGACCTGTCTACCCTTCACTGCTCTCTCCCTAATTTCTCCTTCCATACTTCCGTGTTTACACATAACTGTACCCAGGTACTTAAACTCCTTCACTTCCTCCATCCTCTCACCCCTCAGAGTTAACTCACACTTCGTCCCAGTTGGTACAGCCACTCTGTAAGGTGTAGCAAAGTCAATCACTTCAGTTTCTGCTCTTTCAAATACCATCACTTTACTTTTACCCACATTCACCTTCAGTTTCCTTCGTTTACACACAGACTGAAATTCGTCCACCACTCTCTGTAAATTCCTTTCATTCTCAGCCATCAACACAGTGTCATCCGCAAACAAACTTGCCACCAGG
>JAWQEG010002670.1:12500-145354 GCA_033782935.1 Petrolisthes cinctipes | reverse complement strand
AGGGAGAGAGGCAGGTACACTACCACAAGCAGGTAATGTGAGGAAGGAAATTATTATGAAACTCAGGCAGGTAAAGTAGGAGAATTATGAATGATGCGAGCAGAGAGAGAGAGAGAGAGAGAGAGAGAGAGAGAGAGAGAGAGAGAGAGAGAGAGAGAGAGAGAGGCAGGTAAAGTAGGAGAATTATGAATGATACGAGCAGAGAGAGAGAGAGAGAGAGAGAGAGAGAGAGAGAGAGAGAGAGAGAGAGAGAGAGAGAGAGAGAGAGCCAGCCATGTAAGTCGTCGGTAAAGTAAGTAAGGCAGGCAGGCAGGCAGGCAGGGTGGCAGGGGCAGGGGTCGGGCAGGTCACCTTTAGCCTGCACGGGGCCTGTCCTGCTGCTCACATATATAAACACCAGCCCAGTCTCTCTCGCCGTTCCCACTGTCCCGCTGCCCGATGCTGGGGGGGGGGGGGGGGCAGGGGGGGGCATGCAGGGAGGGAAATGGAGGAATGGTGGGAGAAGGGGGGACAGGGAGGGAAAGTATATCTGTGAGGGAAATGGAGGGTGGGTGGGTGGTTGGGTAGGTGGAAGAAGGGGGTCGGGAAGGGAAAGGGAGGGTGGGGGGGGGGGGGGGTGTTGGTAGGTTGGGAGAAGGGGGGGGACAGGAAGGAAAGATAAGGTTAGTCTGTGGAAGGGAAAGAGTAGGAGAGTATATATGTGGATAAAAAGGAGCTATAGGGAGGGACGAGGTGAGGCTGCAGTGGGAAGGGGAGGAAATGGAAAGGTGTCATGGATAGGAAATAGAAAGGTTAGCCTGCTGGGAGACGGGGAGAGTGAGAGGAGAGATATAGGTGTAACATAGGGTATAGGGAGAGTGTGTGAATGGGAGGAAAAGAAAGGAAGTAGGCTAGGTGTGAGATAAAGGGAGAGGCAAAGAGAGAAGGTAAAGGGTAGATGCGATGGAGGGGGAGAAGAGAGAGAGAGGAAAGGTACGCCTGGGAGAGGGAGAGGGAGAGAGAGGAAAGGTTCGCCAGGGAGAGGGAGAGGAGGAAGGTCTGATTGGAGGGAGATGGGATGTGGAGGGATAGGACGGTAATTAAGAGAAGGGGAAGGGAGAAAAAGTAGGTCAGCGAGGGAGGAAAAAAAAAAGAGATGAGTTTGAGGGAGAGGAAGGAAGAAGGCATGTCTGTGGAAGAGGAGGATGTAGGTAGGTTTGAAGGAGGAGGAGAAATCAAGGTAAAAGAAAGAGGGAAACGAAGGAAGGAAGGGAGAGAGAGGGAATGAGGGAGTAGCAGGAGGAAGTAGGAAGAATGACCAACATCACAGGTGGAGGGAAACAGGTTGGAGTGAAATGATGGGTGTGTGTGTGTGTGTGTGTGTGTGTGTGTGTGTGTGTGTGTGTGTGTGTTTTGTGTGTGTGTGTGTGTGTGCGTGTGTGTGTGTGTGTGTGTGGTGTGTGTGTGTGTGTGTGTGTGTGTGTGTGTGTGTGTAATGCGTTTGAGTGAAGTAAATGGATTTATTGGATGAGAGGTTGTAGTAATTGGGTTTAGATGACGTAACCAGTATGGAAGAGGGTAACATAATGGTTGGAGAAAGGAGAAATAAAGATAAATGGAGAGACAGATAAAGGAGAGAGTAATGGGATTTGAGTGAGAGCGAGACCATGAATGTGCGTTTGAGTGCATGAAACAACTAAAATGGGAGTGCATGTGTGTGTGTGAGTTAAGTAATGAGTGTGTGTGTGTGTGTGGGACAGTGAGAAGGCAGACAGAATGAGAAATTTGGGAAGTAAGGTGTGAAGGTTTGGAGTGAGAAGAGAGTGGTTGATAAGAGCGTGAGAGACTAGAGTAGAGGAGGTGAAGGAGGGTGAAGGAGAGGAGGCTGAAGTACCTTTTGGTTGGGTGAGATTAGATTAGATTATAGGCACCGGTAGCTAATGGATAACAGGTGAATGAGTTGGATGAAGAATTAGGCTTATGATGAGGGATATGTATGTGGGGATAGAGGATGAAAAAGCTGAGTGAAGGATGAATGGATGAGGTGTCTTTTTAGTAGGAATGAACTGACGAAAGTTTTGGGTGAGAGATGAAGAGGGATAAAGAGATGTAAGTTTTGGATAACAGATGATGAGATGAATAAAGTAAGGGGTCCATATGTGAATGGTTTAGAGGTGATGAAGTAAGGTAAGAAGGCAGCAGGATGAGTAAGAGATGAGTAAAGGGTAAGTGGTTAGAATGATGAATGACGAATGAGAAAAGGTGAGTTGGGGTAAGAATAGAGTTGAGGGAACAGGAAGAAACACAACAACAACAACAACAACAAATATAAGTAAACAACAAACAATAATAACATCCGCTCTACTTTCCTAAGCTAAGTTTATTACAATTACACATAAACTGAATAACACAAATAACACATTCTGAAAAATACGGTAGCCTGCTGCACAACATTTTTATGAATGAGAAATATGGAGTCCTGTAAAATGCTTGCTTATTAAGTCGGCATAAAAAAAAATTGCTTTATTAATAAAACGCCATGCTCATAATTTACGTTCACTGCGAAGCACCAGAATATATATAATAGATTTTAATGAACAAACGAATGGCTGTGCTGATATCAATTACAATTATTATTCTGATACGGTAATAAAAACAAAATTGTCTTGTCACTTGAATTATAGTGAATGTCGTCATGAGTGTTATAATTACCTCATCATACACTATAATGATTTACCAGAGTAATTTCCATGACAACCAATACAGCTACAGTGCCAATTCCAAAGAGACACAACTACAACAACTGTATTTTACATAGTGTCAAACCAGATAGTGTGGAATATCATATACCTATACTACTTTTTATAACCACTTTTTATAACAACTTTTATTTTTACCAGGCGAAAATGTAGTAGAGGCTCCCTTATTTAATATTATTCTGGGCATTGATCTCTTGGCTTTTAACACGATATAAAAACACGTTAAGGGTATTATTGTGACTTCAATGACTGGGTTTAATAATGCTTAGAACTACCACCAACACAGTCCCAGTAATTCTAGTAAAAAAAAAAAAAAAAAAAAAAAAATCTTATTATTTATTTATTTATTTATTTATTATATATATATATATATATAATAATAATAATAATAATAATAATAAAATACCACCCAAACGACCTGCTGGAATACGGTCCCCAAAAAGCTCACCTGCACCCCATCAACATGAAAACCCAGAGTGAATCCCAAGCCTCCTCACTGACTGACTGACTGAGAGCCCATCATCACCTGCACGTGTGGAAATGGTCGGTCGGTCGGTGGGTATGGTATGGTATGGTCGGCGGTGTGAGGAGAATGTGCACTTTGCCTCCTCCATCCCGTTTGTAAGACTCGATATCGTTCGTTGATGGACTCGTAAATTTTTCACCAGCTTGTAGCCTAGATTCTGCCTTGTCTGCCCCCCGTCTGATTTTATGTTTATGCTTAGGCCCAATCCTATTTTTCCTGATTCTAATCCTATAAAATTCTAAGCGTATCCTACCCTTCTAAGTTCATCCTACTCTTCTTGATTACAATCCTATCCTTATTCTATCAAATTCCAAGCCTATCCTGCCTTCCCTGATTTTATGTTTATCCTACTCTTCCTGATTCCAATCCTATATCTTTATCTTATCAAATTCCAAGCCTAGCATACCTTTCTAAGTTCATCCTACTTTTCCTGATTCTAATCCTTTCCTTATCCTATCAAATTCCAAGCCTTTTAAGTTCATCCTACTCTTCCTAATTTCAAGCCTATCCTACCCTTCCTGATTCCTAGCCCTATCCTATCCTTCCTAATTTCAAGCCTATCCTTAACCTACCATTTCTGATTCCAAGCTTATCCTTACCCTACTCTTCCCATTTGGGCCTAACCTACCCTTCCCAATTAGCCTACGCACCCAATTCTATATCTTTCCTTATTCCCAAGCAATGCTATCCTACCTGACTCCTATCGTGGGGTTCTCAGAAAACTTCCTCTGAGCCTGGCATGGTCTACTAAGGCTTTCTCTCACCACGACACCCTCCAACCACTAATTAAGGAGGTAATTCACTTTTGTTACATTGGAGTGCCTTGATTCCTCCAAAGTATGCCAGGAAACAGGACCAGGCAGACGAACAAAATTATTGGTGTTCTGTTGCTTGGAATAGTTTGGAGGATTCAGTTGCTCCAGATTTACCAACACAAAATTTCCCCCAAAGGAGAAGCAGAACACGAGTGAGTAAAAACAGGCAAATCTTTCCCTTAGATTACCACACTAGTATATTTTCCTTCGTCCTCCAGCCAATCCAAGCTTCCTCTTGTGTTCCGGTTTGTGGCCAGAGAGTTGTAGGGACACTGGACGGAGTAAAGGCAACACCAAACACAGAGGACGAAAAACGGAGGAGGAAGAAAATTGCTTAAAAATGTGACAGTGTGAAAAAAATACACTTTGCCATTACCCAGGGATTACGATGGCATACTCGAGATGATGGTGTAAATACGATGACTGCTACGATGGACCCATGACCTCCCTTATAGTGTATATACTGTATATATGGAGCCAAGTATATTCCCTCATACACACCATTATTCGTTCCCACATTAAAAAAAAAAAAAAAAAAAATATATATATATATACCACATATAAACAGGGACAATGCCCATACACACATTCACACATACATAGCACCATATCATTCGTTCCTGCAAATCGTTAATTATATTTGCAAACTTCAACCAAAAAAAATAAATAAAAATTAAAAAAAATTATATAGGCTACAGTACACTTGTGTCATTTAATGAAACTGGTGTCCTGGGTACTGGAGGTAATTACCATATTAAAACAAACACCGAGAATTATTAAACTCTGAATTTGCAGCAGTTCATGCATGTATAGTATAGGGTCACAGGGGGGGGGAGGACATTTTGGCTAACATGTACGAAATTTAGGACCAAGGCTATATGTATTTTCTCACTCTGATTAGCCATTTTATGTAGGACCTATATGTAGTTTCTCACTCTGATTCCTCATTTTATCCCGTTGATTTAGTAAGTATTATTATTCGGTATCAGGTATCATTCAGTTAGTCATTAATCATTTACCCTAGACTATATAATCATAGCCTATATATACTCTTTTTAGTTGTCGAAATCATATTATATAAATTATTCCAAATTATGCGTATGTATACATAAGGTGGGAAAATATTAAATTTTCTTCAAATAAAATTTCATAAACCCACAATCTTGTCTGATATTCATACAACGCAGACGTGCAAGTACGAGTTCATATAAGTACACGTGGATAGGAATACAGTACATGTGCTACTACATACATATTATCCAAAGTCATATCCACACAACATACTCACAATAATCAACCAATAAACCCACATTTACCAACACAATTACAACATTGTATGAGTATTCATTTCCTTCGATATAAGTGACAACGATTGACGGGGAACACACACACACACACACACACACACGGACGGGACTACGTACGGTATGCTGGCAAGATGGACAGGAGAGAGACAGACAACACACAATGCTGGGAAAAGGCGACAGTGATTGAGATAATGAAGACAGACGGAAGAAATTCAAGAGACCGGAAGAGGCGACCCAACACACACACACACACACACACACACACACACACACACGCGTCATTTCAGGCCTACTGACAACATTCTGTTTTTTTTTTTTTTCCAATATTATTTTTTTTACCTATATGAAAATGTACCTATTTCCAACATAATGCAAATTTTTTCAATATTTTTTTTGTGTTTTACTTATATATAAATCCAATTATTTCCATCTTAGACTGATAGACGTTTCGTGTACACTTAAACGTTATAAATTCAAGGTCAGTTATTAATCATGCCAATTTTTCGTTCAATACGTCTTGGGTTGCATTACATTTACCGAAAAAGTCAAAATAATAACCGAGGGAGCTGGTATGCTACATATTCACTTAGTAAAAAACAACAAATAAAGTTTCTATAAATAATCATATAACAATAAGAAACGTTCTATATATATACAGCAACTATTGAAAGGTAAAATAAGAAAATTACTCTTTTTTTTTTTTAAGCATTATCGGTGTATGTAAGGTATTTCATCAACAGACCAAAATATGGAACAGTTCCCTCTCACTCTGAGTTAAAATAAATGTGTGGACAAAAATATATCCCTCTTTCTTTTTTAGGAACAACTCTTATTTTAGATAACTGGAATTGTAAACAAAACTTCAGGAGAATTATTTTTATGGCTGGTATTGTATTTCCACTGGTGGGTTAAGGGGGTGCGGGAATAGGGGGACAGGCTTGGGGGGGGTTTAGGGGGGTGCGGGAGGTTTGGGAGTAGGGGAACAGGCTTGGAGGGGGGGGGGGGTGCTGGAATAGGGGACAGGCTTTCTACCCACCCAAAGCCTGTCCCCCTATTCCCGCACCCCCCCAACCAGTCCTCCCCCCCCCCCCAAGCCTGTCCCCATACTCCCGCACCCCCTTAAAGAATAACACTTCAACACACCTTGTAAAGAGTTGTTGCTATGAATGAAAGACGCAAGAGACAACACCCGAAGATTAAATAAAAACACAAACACGAAATGAAACGAAAGCTAAAAAGATAAAAAATAAATACGATGGACGAGCAGAGAAAAGAAATGAAATAAAAATGCGACATGAAAGCTAAACATAGTTCCAGACACCAGTAAAAAAAAAAAAAAAATATATATATATATATAAAAAAAAATTATACTGTAAATAAAAAATGATCAACAAAATAAAAGGAAGGCTGAAAACAACATACGACACAAAACAAGACAGAAATCAATGAGGAAATGTCATGTAAAAAAAATACACACACACACACATCAATAATGGACACAGAATGACAAATACGTATAGCCTATGTATAGAACAATCGTAAATATATTCAACCTACGTAATATTGAAAGGATAGATAGATAGGATACGGGCCGAAATAAAAGGCTGCGTGTATCATTGAGGAAAAGTCATGGATGCAGATATTGGAAACTCGTAGATAAATTTAATAAAGAGAAACAAACGAAAAACTCGATGCTATAATTTTGGGTGACACCTGACAACATCACTGAGATATATTATGGACGTGATCAATAAATAAATAAATAAAAAAATGAGATAAATAAATAAATAAATAAATAAATGAGATAAATAAATAAATAAATGAATAAATAACTATAACACGAGATTATGGTGTAATTTAAGGGACCAGGTGATGTAGAATAGTCAGAAAATTGGAGATAAAACGAGTCCTTCAAATATTGCCACGAAACGCCACCACCTATATGGAAGAAGCTTGTTTCATGGCATAGACAGGAGGAATCAGAAGCCTTCAATTTTCATACAAGTGAAAGAAAAGAGATCACCCTAGGCCTAGACGACCCTGTAGGACGAAGGAGAAGGTGATAGAGAGGGACACAGATGACAGAGTTACATATCTTCATTTAGGGGAGAGAGTCATGACGGTAAAGAATTGGAAGGCTACAGAATCAACCAAACAATGTCACGAAACTTGTTCTCCTAAAATAACACTGATGTCATTTGTTTCCCGAGGCAGTTTGGAGGAATCAGTAGCCCTCCATTCTACCAACAAATGATTCACCTTGTAAGGAGAGCTAATTATTGGTTAAACAATATATCTATTACCAGCACCGATCGACTTTCATGCCCCCCCCCCCTAAAAAATAATAATAATAAAAACCAGTTATATATACCATCCAATGACAGCCAAGCAAGTGAGGGTAGAACAATGCATCAGAGAGCTATTGTATATTCATGCTCACCCGTGTAAAAATTTCAAAGAGCATTGCACACACACACATGTATATATATATAAACTCACATAGCATAAATGTACAGACACACACACTCACAACAAAGGTGAATACGTACATACTTCAGCACATACATACATACATACAGTACTATCCATATATATATACCGTATATATATAAAATTAAAAAACACCACACACACACACACACGTACACACACACACACACACACACACCAAAAGGAAAGAATAAAAGCGAAAAATGACGATCTAGCAGAGCAGGGGGGGGGGGGAAGGACATCACACGAACCTAAAAGAAAGAAAGGAAGGCAAAAAGTGTCCCACCACCACCACCACCACCACCACAAAGGCAGAACCCAGAACGTATTAGCGAATCTGGACACGTTCTTTCAAAGTCTCTTATATATAGCAACGGGGGAAACTAACTAGGTTTTTATCATCGTTCTTCATTATTATATTTTTTCTTCTATTTTCTTCATGATTTTCACGCTCAATTTGCTCAACCGGATTATGGTTTGATGTGACCTAACCTTGAACTGATTTAGTGTCACCTGATAAGATCTTAACCTGACCTAATCAAACATAATGTGCCACCGTCTCCTACCATCTGATCAAACCTAATTTGACTTCACGTGACTTCACCCACCCAACTTTAATGACATTATTTCCTGCTCTCCCAGAAAGGTAAATTCCCTAACCATGAAGCATTAGGGAATTGGGAGACCGGCCAGACCAAAGCCGGACCAGCAGCATACAGGGACCAAAGAAATCATTGGCTCCGGCGCTGACAAAACACTCCAAATTGTACCTTAAAGCAGACGGCCAGAGCTGCCTGCCTCTCTGTCACACCAACACATCCACACACACCTACAAGCCTAGCCTATATAATATATAAGTTAGTACAGCACACACACAACACAGCAGTGACTAATATAGCCTAAAGTACAACGTTACAGACATAGGCCTATAAGAATTCAATACCACAGTCCTACAGTACAACGTTACAGACATAGCCTAGGCCTATTAGGAAACAATACCAATAGTCCTACAATATAGCCTATAAGTGAAGCAGAGAATATACGGTAGCAGTTTCTAATACAAAACACTATGTAAATATAAAAAAACGTAATACCACAGAACATAAAGTAATACCACACAACACTACAGTGCCTAATATTCAGTACAACGCTACAGAAATAATAACAAAACAATGCCAAAGAATATACAGTAGTAGGTTCGTAGTAGTAGGCAATGTCACATAGCCATTATTTTACTCTTCAAATTAATGTTGAGTAAAAATGGACTCATACTGTGGATCGATATATGAATACTAATTAGGCCCTATGAGAATAATTATATATGTAACAGTATATAACTCCTAAACAGCGACGCACCACAGTAGGCAAATAATTACATTACGTCACATCACTAAAAGTTACGGTAAAATAAACACCACAACACATTTTGTCCTTCATGTTTACTCAATGGATGACAACTTGTGTATTTTTTTTTTTTTTTCTGACTAACACCAAACGATAATACTTCTCATAAGGATCTGTTACAGTCGTTTAAAGTCTACACACTACATCATAATATTTCTTTTCCTAACGTTTGATGGCTTATATACTTAACTTGGACGAAAGAAAGATTATTGCAAAAATTCTAAAAAACAAAATCTCAGAGCTCAGGTGTTTAAACGTGATCCCTAATTGGATTAAAAGGCTATCTAGGCTATCGTGCAGGTGACTATGTAAGAAGCTGATCTAATTAACACACTGGGTAGCCTATTCTCAGATGCATAATCAAACTGCAAACTAATTATATTCTTTTCTTTTCCTTAGGCGAGGGAGAGAAGAGGTCAGAAACACAGAATAGAACTTTTTTTCACACAAAGGGGGTGCGTAGATTTTTCTTTGACCAATTAAAATGTCTGGGGGGGAAATAATTGGGGAATGTGAGCTACCTATTAAATCTTTTAATATCGAAGCCGTACCGTAGCCTACCCCTCCTACCCACCTCAAGCCTAGAATTCTACCTCTCTACCTGAACACACAAAGTTAAAATGAAACCAGAGAGAGAGAGAGAGAGAGAGAGAGAGAGAGAGAGAGAGAGAGAGAGAGAGAGAGAGAGTAGGCCTATACCAACGTAAAAGTAATCCCAAGAGAAAGAGTGGGAATGTACCAAGTTGAGAGAGAGAGAGAGAGAGAGAGAGAGAGAGAGAGAGAGAGAGAGAGAGAGAATATGCCAATGTAAAAGTAATCCCAAGAGAAAGAGAGTGTGAATGTACCAAGTTGAGAGAGAGAGAGAGAGAGAGAGAGAGAGAGAGAGAGAGAGAGAGAATATGCCAATGTAAAAGTAATCCCAAGAGAGTGTGAATGTATACCAAGTTAAGAGAGAGAGAGAGAGAGAGAGAGAGAGAGAGAGTAGAGCATCATGACGTGTGTTGGTGGAGGTGACGTTAACCTTTAAGAGTACCACACCCTCAACACCCTCCTTCGTCCCATCTATGTTAATTAAGTCCACTGTGGCTCATATATATAAAAGAGTCTTATAGTGTATCCTTGTCAAGTCAAGCCTATACAATCTTTACACCCTTCCAGTATAATTATCTGCCATGAGTGGTGGGGTATATAGTCTGGTATATCTGTTAGGCCTACTTCCACAAATTCAGATTCAATAGTAAAAAAAAAACTTCCACAAATTCAAATTCAATAAAAATCAACAAAGGCGACCATATCCCATCAGGTCCCATCAAGAAAAATTATCGATCAACTCCATACAGATCAGTACAAACATGTAAACAAACTCCAACGCCCAGACAGAGCTCAGACAACACCACCAAGGGTAAACTAAGCATAAGCAGCTCACAGAATTATCCAGATAAGCAACAACAACAACAATAATAACAACAACAAAGTATTCGGCACGCAACACAACCTGCAGAAGACGTAGCTATACCAGTAACCTATTCACCAAAGTATATAACACAAATTAATTAGATACCGGAAACACAAAATAATTAACATGTATTCAATTCAAGAAAGAAATGGATCCTTCACGAAACGATAACATGCCAAGAACACATTAAGGAACCATGTGATGTAGTCAGATATTTTGAGATAAAGAAGATCTTCAAATCCTGCCAAGAAACACCACCTATTGTGAAGGAGCTTGTTTCGTGGTAGGCTATAGTCAGGAGGAATCAAAAGCCTCAAAATCTCATAAACGACACGATCACAGGGTCCTTATTATTACAGACTTGACACGAGATTTGTAGGTGTCGTCTCACTGTAGGCTATTACGCATCAGGTTAATCACACTGGGAGTCACTACGTACAGTACAACTGGTTTCCTGTGTTGATAAGGGTGGGAGAATATACAAACTATACTACGACGATAGTAACTAGGGATTGTGTGGAACCCCCGTCAGACATGTTTTTTTTTTCTCTCTCTCTCTCTCTCTCTCTCTCTCTCTCTCTCTCTCTTATAACTTCTGTGAGTTTCTTGAAGTCGTCTCGGTTAATTAAAATGTAACAGAGCCTAATAGGTGTTTCTTGTTAAAGACGTCAGAAATGGAAATGAATTCCTCCGAGCTGGACATGTAGAGATACTGAGGGTATAGAGTGGCACTATCCCTCTCTACTAGGTTAACGTAGCCTAGCCTAGAGCAGTTAGTTTTGAACTCACAACCTCAGTGAACATCAGTGAAGGCAGAGAGAGCCATTATGTAGACCAACTCGTTGCCATAAATAACTCAGTAAGAACATTAACTCACCTAATCGAATGATAATTCTGCAATCGATGCCCGTTACATGACATATGTGTACCAATACTCTACAGGTAGCCTAGACTGTGCACAAAAGTAATATACTCGTAAGATTGTTGCTATACAATTGACTGAAGTAATTACTGACATGACCAAAAAAGACAAATGAAGAATTACAAACATATATACAAAACAAAAGATGTACTGGTACTTGATTGAATATTGGAGGGAACTGGGAAGTAACCTGACCAAGGTTGTGTTGCACAGCTGCAGTGTCTGCTCTGTAACATGATAATCAACATACGAGGCAAAGATGGCAAGGCAGCTGAAGATTTTTGCATGTATAACTGAGACAAGTGTTAAATTCCTGGCGGCACAAACGTCGACGATAATGTTTGTAGCCCATGTCAAGTACTGTATATTGTTGGGGAAAAGATGAAGAATTTTGAAAAGTGAGTGAAGAGATGTAGAAGCTTGGCAAGGAGGCGGTTTTACCCTTGATCTTTTTATGGGGGGCTGGGGATCTCACTTGATGTTCACCTTTAATAATTCTATACAAAGTGTTGGCCGGTCAAAAAGGCACTAGAGGCAAGCCAAGTTTTATTATCAAATACGCAGTACAAACAAAAATAAAGTTGTGATTTTTACCTCCGCCATGAGCTAATGTTTGTGGTTTGGTTTGTTGGTTTGTTGGTTTGCTTTTAACAGGATACGGAAAGGTTATGTGATGTTTTGTACGATTATTTCTTTTTCTTTTTTTTTATCATAGGTATGCTTTGAGGCTGGCAACACGTGATTAGATTATAGGAGAGATCCGGATCTGAATCTAGATCCGGGAATTGTATATACCGTACGGTATTTATTTGTTAAGAAAAAGTGTAATAGTGCCAGTAGGGTTTCACAACTTTAGAAATAACAATGATGGTAAAGTATTTGTGGGATTTTTGTTCACAGACTTTGATAAGCTTCCGGGGGAGATGTTCAGCTTTGTACATAAATATATAATTACGAGATGCTCAGTCTTGGCAAGGGCTTATGGTGGCTGAACGTTTTTGTTTTCAAATACAACTGTGTATTATAATTATTCTTGTACACTTGGAGGACGAATATTTTATTACTATATCTTCTGAAACCACTGTAGCATAATATGAATATGAATAAGGATATGTAGCAAAATATCATAAGGATAACAATGAACCGTCTCATGGTGGAAACATTACCACGTAGCCTATAATGTGATGGGAAATACTAAGAAATAGGCCTAATATAGCCTAGTTGATCACTTACTTTAACTCTTTAGGTCCATGATGTATCTCACTCGTAAGTCGCCTCGCCATAACCATAAATACGAGAGCCAATTATCATGGACTTAAAGCTATATATCAGACTGTGGACGGGGAATATTAAGTAGATGATCCTCGTTTGGAACAAGTTTGTGTGTGTGTGTTGGTCCATTAATTATTCAACCAGTTTTTGTTATCCACGACGGTAACCACATTTCTACGAGGACAATAATTCAATCAACTATCGTAAAAATATTAGTATTACATAATTATTATTAAAGGTAGCAAGATAAAATTTCACATGCTGGTAGCAAAAAATAAATGTCAGATGCAATTAAGTGAACCAACCATGTGGAGTGGATGATTTGGATGCTGCTGGTTCCTACACATTATAACACGAAACAATATCTTAGTGTAAATGCTGATTATTTGTGGCACAGATGGAGAAAACGAAATCATGTTCCCATTTAATAACACATTTTTAATTCACAACGACCCCCCCCCCAAAAAAAAAAAAAAAAAAACTATTCTTTCCTATACTATATCAACAAACCATAAACTATCTGTAATATATATATGTAGGCTATCTCTATGGTGTATAAATAGACGAAAGCTTGGTGCTCCTGTTATATAATTTTCCTTACGATTTACTTCCCCATATATATGTAAATGTAAAGACAAACCTACTTTCTGTATGGAGTATAAATATAATCCAAGATAAGCCAACTTTCTCTACAGTGTATTTTATATATATATAGGCTTGTCATGACTTGGTGGTGTAGTCTGCGGCAGGAAGGACCCTGTTTGGATTTCCTTTCAGTGAGGAGGGAGTCAGGTCACGGTCGGTCCCCACAACACACCATTCTTTTACAGGGAGACTCTCTTGTTGGTTGGTGAATGGCAGCTCCAGGGCGACTGAATGATCCCTACAAACTATATATGTAAGACAGGAAACAGACGACCTCGGTGTTACTAAATGGGGATTACTTTTGTGGAACAGTTTGGTGGAATCAGTACAGTACGTAGCTTTCAATTTTACCATCAAGAGAGTCTCCCCTTAACGCATAGGCTACACACACATACACATAGGCTGCACACATACACATAGGCTACACGCACATACACGTAGGCTACACACATACACATAGGCTACACACACATACACATAGGCTACACACACATACACGTAGGCTACACACATACATACACACAGGACATCAACCCTCAGCTCTGTGACACACACTTGACCCATTTTTACCGTGTACTGTATACATAAGCACGAAATATATATTCTCTCGATTGCCTCAAGCCTCAATAAATGTCACTAGAAACAAAACAACGCTCTGAGACAGCACTATTACTTACTCACAAATGCCACGATATCCTGTAAGATTGACTAAATAAAAAAAAAGAATAAGCAAACAAATACAAAGAGAGAAACAGATAAACAAACAAAGTGAACCAAAAACGTAACCTCGCTGGCACAGATAATAAATGAGTGAACTGGGCAACAACGCTTTGCTGAACTAGGAAGCGGAAAATGTGACTTGATAACGTAATCATGGAATAAATGGCCGAAGTGAGAATAGACTAATTATGACACGTGATAACTTTGTAGGCGAAGATAAAGTGCACCGATAAAGATAATAAACGATAATGGGAATGTAATCAGACAGCAGTACGTCGCTAATAAAACACGCCATAAATTCCACGGCTCAATAAAGCCATGTTCCATGACCCATCCCATCAGGCTCTTATTACCCGATGCCAAACAAACCTGCGTGACTACAGAGCCTTGCTAGATACACGCATACATTCATACATATATACATACTATAGAATACGCACGCATATATACATACATACGCTCATAACACAAAATATACACGCACGCATACATACACACATACACTCATAACACAGAATACACACGCATATATACACACATAGGCTCATAACACAGAATATACACGCACGCATACATACACACATACATACATACCATAGAATACGCACGCATACATACACACATAGGCTCATAACACAAAATACACACGCATACATACACACATACGCTCATAACACAAAATACACACGCATACATACACACATACGCTCATAACACAGAATACATACGCATACATACATACGCAAATACACACGGGAAAAATACATGAACACACCCTGATAACATAAATATACACACGTAAAAGATTCCATGAAAATTGTATTAGTCAGCTACTAACGGAATTATAACACAGGACAGTACCGTAAGTATCTTCTACCTCGACCGTGGTAAGTATATACAGTATAGGCTATATATCCGAGATGTCGAAACATTAATAATAAGATTCATTTATGGTTCATTTACTACAAGGTGACAGATTTTTTAAGATTCTTCATTCTTTATTGTTGTCCTGGTAAATGTGTGTGTGTGTGTGTGTGTGTGTGTGTGTGTGTGTGTGTGTGTGTGTGTTCTCTCTCTCATTCCTCTTCATTCCAGGTTTTCACTCTCTCCAACTCCTCGACATTTCTCTTCACCTTCCCCTGATTCCCCTCTTCTATAATCCTTTGTTCAGGGCATTCTAGGGGGGATTCGAGGGGCTCACCAACTGGTTACTATTCCCATCTTCTACTCGATCTATTCATTCCACTATCCAACCATCTTCCACTCGACTTATTCCACTATCCAACTATCTTTCACTCGACCAAATCATTCCACTATCCAACCATATTTCACTCGACTTATCCCACTATCCAACCTTATGTTCACTCGATTTATTCATTCCACTATCCAACTCGACTTATTCCACTATCCAACCACCTTCCACTCAATCTATCAACTATCCAACCATCTTCCACTCAATCTATCAACTATCCAACCATATTCCACTCGACTTATCCCACTATCAAACCATATTCCACTCAACCTATTCATTCCACTATCCTACTATCTTCCACTCGATTATCCCATTATTCAACCATATTTCACTCGACCTATTCCACTATCCAACCATCATCCACTCAATCTATCAACTATCCAACAATCTTCCACTCGACCTAATCATTCACCTATCCAACTATCTTCCACTCGACCTAATCATTCCACTATCCAACTATCTTCCACTCGACTTATCCCACTATCCTACTATCTTCCACTCGACCTATTCCACTATCCAACCATCTCCCCATCAAACCACTCACTAACCATCTTATACTACAACTCTCATATCTGGACATATATTTAATCTCACCTTGTATTCTATCTCTTATTTTCCATCATATATATATAGGCCTATACATTTTCTCTTCAAAAGGCAATTCTCATTTCTGGACATGTTTCTGTTCTCACGTAATATTCTATCCGTTCTTTTCCTTCACATGTATTTTCTCTTTTCTCATTCCTAGATATATTTTCCTTCCATCTATCTATAACTACCGTTCCTATAATTTATCTAAGGTGGTCGGACGGTCACTTGGTTAATCCTTGACCTCGTTCTCACCAACCATTCATCTCCCTCTTCCCATCAACCTATTATGATTCCCATCCAAAACCATATTTCTCAGCCATCTCTTCCCTCGAACCCATTTCTCATACATTATCTCCCATTTATTCAAGGAGATCTATATATAGGCTATAGAACTGTGTGTGTGTGTGTGTGTGTGTATGTGTGTGTGTGTGTGTGTGTAGCCGATCGATATCATACAAGGTTTCTGATTGGTTAATATTTGAGTGGGGAACTTTAACCCATCACGAACAACTTTTACGTTATAAATTGTGGATATTTATAAAGTCTACAACAAACATATATGATAAAATACAATAATATTTTACCACTTCCCCACACCATCCTCACGAAACAACATCCATCTCAGCATTAGGCTAGGTTACCTACCACCAAGCTTGCCTTCATAACTTCCATCCTCAGAATACTAACGACATTGCCCATTAACAATTCCACTCTTCCCACAAGCCCATTCATTCTTCACCAGCCCTCCTTCCTTCCTTCCCCTCTACTAGGCTATTCCTCCACCACCACCACCAACAGTCAGCCAGCCAGCCAGCCCTCGGACGTGTGAAGTGGGGCGTGAACCTCCCGTCGAGTTGTATTGATATGCTGTCGTAATTTGGCAGGAGGTAAAAGGGACACCGTAAATTTGTGAAACTTCAGCACACGGGAGAAAATAATATTATGACTCGACTCGCGGCCGTGCACCCTCCGACCATTCTCTATGCATGTCCTCCCAGGCGTGAGTGAGTAAGGGGGGAGTTCAGGGAAAAATACTTGTTAGTTAATGTTGATCTAACCACTGCATGACCTTGGTTTGCATGGTGGTATACTGTTTATATTCTAATTTTATTATCTTGGGTGATCCCTGTTTAGAGTGAGATAAACTTGGTGAAGGGATTATTCGGATATTATATACATCTACTGAGTCTACGCCAATATGACAAGACGGATAATAACATGTTGCCTGTATTTTATGGGAGTTGCAGTTAGGCAATAATGTGCGAACGTGGACATCAACACACACACACACACACTCACTCACTCACTCACTCACTCTCTCTCTCTCTCTCTCTCTCTCTCAGTCAGTCAGTCAGTCTCTCTCTTTCTTGTTGTGAAAGTTTGAACGATAAATTTACATTAGATATATTTTAATGAACTATTACTTCCGAAAGAACACTGCAAAATGTTTTATTTGATACATAATTTCTAATGGATAGACCCAACGTCTTGGTAAACTTCCCTAACAAGGATAAAAAAATGTACACTAAAGTCTAATTCCACTTCCGCACAGGTGGTGGTAAAGAAAAGCAAGTGAGTAGTTTAGCTCATACTTTTATACTTGTGTTGCATATCGCTAACACTTGCTGGTACTACTGTCTGTGTGTGTGTGTGTGTGTGACGCACACATTAATTATCGACTTATACAAACGCACACAAGCGTATGCATAAGAGGATACAGCACCTTGAGCGAATGTGTGTGTGTAACACTGTGACCTTGAGTATGGGCGGAAAGTTATTGTCTACAACATAATTATGATAATTGTAAGCACAAGAATATGTCATTTTGTATATACCATATTTGTACACTTCAGTAGCACTTGTTCTTTTCAATATTTTTTCGCTCTGAATTGTTCAAAAGACCTCCTCATATGCGAATATGTCAACAATATGTCTGTTTACTGTACTGACGATATGTGTATGTAGCAGTAGGCTATAAGCAATACAACTAAACGAGTTGACTGTTGTATGCATCAAATCAAACTCTGAAATGATTAAACATCAACCTTACTTATGTGCAGAAACATTTTGAAATATAAAATTACGGTGTAGTCAAAACCCATGCAAACTTTACAGATATGGTACTCCATAAAGCTTACCTGCGCGTCTACAAGAACATGTTAGTTGTAAGTCGAATAATTACGTGAAAGCTTAAGTAAATGTAACATACGGTAAATGTTTCACGTTACATGATTGTATCTGTGTAACATGTGAAGGGAGAGGTGGGGAAGTACGAGCTTGTTATGACATTGACAGCTAAAGAGAGAGAGCGGAAGGGAGGCACACTCACCTGATAGATAACAACTTGGGCTGCTTCTGCTTGTCCCGCCTACTCTTCAATCAACTTGTTAATCTCCCAATCATTTGCCCGCGCTCGCTCCCACCGATTTAATCCTCCACTTCTCAACCGCGAAGCCAAGAAACCAATTTTTTAAAAACACCCAACTCCAAAAATTATCATGCACAAATCAAAGCACAGCACTGACACACGACTGGAGTTGGAGACAAAGATCGCACATGGGGGTTTAAATATCATAGGCAACGAGAGTGACTCAAACCAGTTTCCCAGAACCGGTTGCCAGGGGAGGGGGGGGGAAGGGTAAGTACAACGTTCGGACGAGGGGAGAGCCACACCCACCAATCACTGAGGTCGCCCAACAACTGAACGCCCGACACAGCCAGACACAGACACGACGAACGTGAACCTCCCCTCTGCGCGCTTCAAGTTACCATGCATCGCTACCACCAATATTTCTTCTTCAAGCCGCCCTCACCTTTCACATTTTGATTATATTTGTAATTTCATTCTAATAACCTATATTTGGAGTCTGTTTGCATCTCAGTACAAGAGTGGAAGTGTCAGGACGTGAGGCTGTTAACATTATCTCTTATGGTCATAAGACTCTCATAACTTACCGGTTCAGCTATAACGTAAAGAGTAGTATAGGAAGTACTGTAACTGATTAGGACGTTCATCATTTGTCCATCTATTTCGACAAAAGCTCATCCCATTATTTTTTCTGAAGGGTGGTTCCCTTTAACTCATAATAGTGCCAGATAGAAGCCAAAGGGGCGGGGCAAACAGTAGGCTAGGGCAGGGAGAGACATTTTTAGCCTGTGACGAGCTGGTTTAGTGAGTGAAAAGGTTGTTGACAATCTTTCCTAATATAAACCTGGTTATTCAATGAATTCACGAGTCTTCTGCATGCCTAACTCCTATAGTTACTGATGCCATATAGAATGATCAAAGTAAGAGGTAAGATGGACCAAATAAGTGAAAAAAGTGTACAAGAAAGGGATAGGAAAACTGTGACTATGAAGGGGACGGAAGATGATCACCCCCTTCCCTCCCCCGCCTCCTGTCACCACCATCTACCTCTGAAGTGGCAGGAACAAGTGGGTAAGACTGTACTAAGACGGTGTCGTGACCTCAACTCTCTTGACGCTGTGTCTCGTCTCGCCACCTTGATGACGTGTGAATGAGATACTCAGTGACGAGACATGACCCAGTGCCATCCTTACCCCCAGAGGGCCAGACGGCACGTATACCAACCTTGTGGAACAAGGAAGTCGGCAACCATTTCATGGACTGATTCAGGAAATACCACACGTCACCTATTAATTCCTTAGATGCCAGTTTTGGGAAAGTGAGGATACCAAATTTTTAGGCACCGTACTAATAAGAGAACCGACTATGCATACGCTTTCTTGACCAACACCCAAAAACAGACAGGAAAGCAAAGCAGGGCAATGTGTACAGCACTGTATAGGCTACAACACTATGAGCAAAATTCCGGGAAGCATGACATAATTTTATGCCATCTGTCATAACATTAACGTTCGACATAAGACAGGGATAATACCAACCCTTCCCAACTACTGTATGATCGACAGTTCCTTATTCGTAGTTTTAATTTGGATATGGTTCGCAATATCTTTCCTCCTGGCACAACTACTTGCGTTTAAATGATATACCCGTACAGTACCTGTAGCCTATTTTGCAACATTCGTCACTTATCGAAACCCAATAATTAATGTCGTATAGGCCAATTAAGTTGTTCGATCTTGTTTATATTTTTATTGTCCTGTACCTATTAGAAAACTAGTTGTGCATCTATAGATTATCTCTCTTTCATTGCACTGTTATACTCATACAGTAGGCTACAAGCTTGAGTAAAACAGCTGACAATTATTATTCTATTCACATACTGTATGTGGCTGCGATTGTCAAACTACCCACCTTTTCCCGCCAAATATTCAGTTAATTAAATAACTGGAATTTTTACCCACATTATTATTTCTAAGGATAACTAAATGAAAGACTTTTCATTCGGTCAGTAGCACTATAATTGTGTTCTTACTGAAGGTAACTCTATAATTATATTTACGCTATTTAACCAGGAATTAAACAGCTGTAATTTGATTAACACCACCTAGGAAGCAGGAGTAACTCAACCCCTTGATTCATGCCTGTTACGTCATCAGTGGAGCACAATTTGTATTTTGTGGAAATTGGATCCAAGTCAACGGAGAAATTAATATGTGCGAGATACACCGACGTAATTAGTTAGCGTTTTGTGGATCCTGCCATGTATGGTGTATGCTTTATCGGTTTATAGCCTAATGCAGTGATTGTACAAATATCTATAGTGATAGAACATAAATTCATTCGCCCGACTATGGTGATCGTTTTGTTATCAATAAACTCGTATTGTAATGATATTTCGAGCTTGTAGGCAGGTATGTGAAGCACAATCTGCACAAATATATATATAAATACAGCATACACGGCTACACACGTTTCCCGCCTTTGCAATGGAGGGTGCTTCAAGATATTATCAAATTTCTTACCTTTTCGCCTTGTTGATTGCTTCCCGTATTCCTTTGCAGTTTCTTGGTTGGCACGGGATCCTTTAAAGTGAATTAGTATTGTCATCCTTCCACTGATTAAACGGATATCAGTTAATATTATCATTGTTCAGTTCACAGCTTTTACTAATTAATAATAGACATTTAAGCGTGGGCGGCGTGAAGTGAAGTGTCATATGAGCACCTATAGTTAGTACAGACTGATCTACATAATCTTAGTAGTTTTTCATTAGTTGTTAGCAAATAGTATTAGTAATACTATTGTTTGTGTAGTTAAACTGTAAAAATATCATTACTATTGTGAAAATTATAAAATAAATGACCGTCTACCGACCAATGCACTCCGACTATGATTACAGGAGGGCAATAAGTTATTAACTCTCACAAGGTTTACGTGATAAGTCGAATTGTCAAGCCAGTAGTGACAGTAGACGGGAAGCGATAACTCCATCATAGCACCAACATAATTAGAATATAAAATTAATAATAAAAACAATAATAAACATTTTCATTATGCCATCCTGTGCACCAAATATTTAAAATAATAATTTTGAGGTATTCCACATGGACAAAATTAGGCTACTTCGACAATGACTATAATAATCACGATTTATGAATAGGATTAATACAAAAAGCATATTCATAACTTCTCGTATATTTAAACACAAGTACACATGTCAAACTTTACATATCATAAGTACATTCCATTTTCAAAACTATTCATAAACTGTATATACTTGAAAAACAGCAACGTGATAACTAATTAAAACTACATTATACAAAACGGGAGCCACCATCCAATGAACTTGTCATGATCATAAATGGAGTGGAATCCATGAATGAATTAATTTATAAATAGTTGTACACCTTAACAATGTGTATGCAATATATTTATCAGTATATAGTTCTTACTGGAACAGCCAATATTATTTGATGTGAATGAGGAGACAGTAATAAGCATTTCCAGCCACAATATTGGTCATCAGAACATTTTTAATATATACCAACAGATATTGGGAATAATTTTAGCTGAAAATATTTGATAATGTAATATGTAATGCAATTAAACCATGTATGCCTACCAACTGCATAAATGTTGGGAAGGCAGATAACAAAGTACTTAAAAACTTTGTTTATGACTCTTAATTTACAGCCTCAAAGATCAATGAAGGATATACAGTAATAACAATGCCCTGGTATATTTGTTATTGCATAAATTAGGTCTAAAATGGGTAAAATAGAACAAAGAAGTTGATATATAATATTTATCGGTACAAACAGCTTGGTATGTTGTGCAAACATGTGGACTATATTGTACTCAGAAGACATTTCTACACAGAAAAGTTACATTCTTCATGTGTTAAGAAACTAGGTAGTATTGATCTATTGTTCTAAAGTTTTGAATGTCTCTACCAGAAGCCGTGGAGCAACATCATGTACTCTATTAACACTTCCATTGTTTATCACTAACAGGGAGGATGATAAAGCACTAACTCTCTCTGTGAGAAAAGTCCACAGATGTACCAAAGTATGGGAAATACTACAGTATATTGGGGTAAATGCAGTCATGATGCTGAATCTTTGGCCAGGACAAAACAAATGGATACAGTGCAGGCAAATATATAATCTATAAAAATTCTGAACTGTTAAATTTCAGAATCCTTGACAAAATGAAATACAGTTTCAGTGCAACACAATATTTTATGTCAAAATAGGACACTGGGATTACTATTCCAAAATGTTTATCCTTCTTGCTCTTGCTTACAGTATGTACTATCACTCAAAAAACTATTTTTATGATTTTGTGTTTAGATATAAGACACAACAGATGAAGATTTGTTTGTTTCCACAACCATCGAATCCCTCATAAAGATGCTTTTCGAGCAATTGTACTGTATAAAATTGCTGGAAAATAACGATAACATTGTCAGCTTCAGTGACAATAATGAAAATAAAATGTAAAAAATACCGGTAATGGATAATCTTTCTTTATACAGTATATCGTAATTGCATCTGAAATCACGTAAATTTGTCCACATCTAAGCCATTAATTCTATAAAGCTCACACATGTTGAAAACCCTTAAAATTTATACCCACTCAACAGGCAGAGGGTTCATCACACATTATGGCTACATGGTTAGTATCCTTCCTGCTGGTATGAGCACTCTGTACCTATTGAGGGGTCTGGCTACACCTCATCTGATGTGATAGGATATAGGTTTAATCATTCTTCCTATGAAAAAGGAAAGTGTTGGAGACTTTGGATTTCGTGGTCCCAGACATTGATCCCCAGGCTCTTTTTTTCACACTAGAGCCTATATATATGTACTGTATAGGGCAACTTAAGATTAATAGAATTTGCAAAGAAAGCAAACAACAAACGTGCACTATAAATTTTGCTTGAAATCTTAGTAAGAGCAATAATAATAAAAAAAAAAAATACTCATAATGTTTCAATATTTATAATACAGTGCATGAAAATTTATACAAAATAAAACTACCATCTAAACCTACATTTGTACAGCATTAAGAAATAGACATTATCTAAATACACTACATATACTGGTAATACTATACTATACAACCATGTGGCATAAATGATCTTAGAAAATTCATCTGTTTAATAAGTTTAACTATCAATATAGGGGAACATATTATTTCAATTAAGGAGACTTATATTCTGTAAAATGAACAAAAGTCAGTTGACCAAAAAGTTCTTAGACTTCTGGAGCACATCCTTCAGGCAATGTCTGGTGGGCTCTTTCCAGGAAGGGGATAAGGCTACAGCAATACAAATCAACTGACACATTTGTATTGTTAGTACAATACTAGAGTATTATTTTAGATAATTTGGGTAGTTATTGATGCGTTAGTATTTACCATGATTTGCTTCTGATACCTAAACCGAATATTAAGCGTATTACACATTTGAAGTTTTATCTGGCATAGAGTAAGAACAGACCTGTGTTAAAATGGCAGACACATCTGCTTATGATGAAAGACAGTTGCCTACTGAGTCAGCAAAGCATCAGAGCGTGTGCCATTAGTTACAACATCCATCATTAGAAATTCTTCAATCAGTCTCAAGCCTGCTCCGACAGATCATGAGTACTGTACCGACCCTATTGTGGTTCAAACCTCAGATTCAATGTAGGGGTGATTCAAAATTTTTGGGGTGACTGTACCTATATCCCAGGAATGAAATACAATACTGTACAGAGCATTAAAAGAAGCTCTTTTATGAGTTCAAATTACAGATACAAGCCTAAGTATAAATTCAACTATTTATCAAATATTGCCAGTTGGAAGATATCTGTTCCATAATGATAATTTAAGGTGAAATTTGTGGGGGGGGGGAGGGGAGGGATGAATTTAATACAAAATCATAAAATGTGAAAAGAGTAAATAATGTGGAGAATACAGTATGTGAGCAGCACTAATATGTTCATTATTGCTACAAGTGATCTCCTATTACTACTTCAGATACACTTATAGCTCTATCTAAATCTTACAACTATACAGCAGCATTACATGACCATATAATTATAACCTGTGTACACAATAAATACCTGATGGGGATTTAGTCTATAAGGCTGTATGTAAAGCTTTACTATACCAACTCTGAGAAAAAGATGTAACACAGTCTGATATTACTGAACAAAATAAAGTACTGTACTGCACTGTGCCTTCTCCTCACCATTAAGGATTGATTCAATACTTTCTTTTGCTCAGTAATAAACATCACGCACAGTGTTGTAAAAACATGCATTTGTCAATTTGATAGCTACCTCTGTAATAATTCTGAGATTTGAACATAAATGCACTTATTCTATGGGTATGAAAACTTGTATTACATGGAAATTCCCTACAATGTGAAGTTTAATTATTACTTATGTGTATATAATATTTAATGTATACATTGTACTACATATTTTCCATACATACAGAGCATTGACTTGGTGCAGTACTTTTGCACTCACCAACAAAACTTCAAGACTGGTTGCTGTGTGCAATCCTTGTGGGGAATGGCAGCATCTTTCTGTAAGTTTGGTTGAGATAGAAGGCCTCTATGGCCAAGCTCAATGAAATTAGTGTCTATTATCCTTTAAAAAAAACACATGAATATCTATCTTTCCATCAGACATCAGTGATGATAACTACAATATTGTTCCATCAATATCTTTACAGTACTTTTTATCATTTTTATGCACTTACAATACAGCACTTCCTGAACCACCAGTAACACACTATAAGTACAATATACAGTACAGCATTGCACTTATTGTCTACCTCTAAGATTACACCATGTTACTTTCTGACATTGTAACTATAAGGCTACTATTATGTTATTGAAGAACTACCTGATTCCTTATAATTCATGAGTTCATGTCACACTGACAATAGTTTTTGCATTGCATCTTTTATGCTGGTTGACAATGCTTAGTCGAACAAACATCCATGAGGCTACGTGATGTATGAGCAATGGATACAAAATTGAACAGTGTTGATGAGCTGAAGTTGGGAGAACAAAAGCAATGTTACATCAATATTCTTCCAGTAGTAAACACAACAATACAGCTCACAACACCTTGGTCAAAAACAAATACAGTACAATATGACAAAAAGAACATGACATATTCTGTCCATTTTATTATTACACTATCAATCCACTTATCATGTAAACTATTCAAACTATATAAGTAACAACTGATGGCAGGAAATAGCTGGGACAAGATAAGTTACAGTGTTCCTTTGGGATATGAAGCCCCAACTACATGTTATTATTTTATCCGTCATGTGTACATGAACACAGGATTATCTTCCCTTTAAAGAAATGTTTACACTGTTTAAGGCCAGCTGTGCATTACATGACTTCTCTTAAATCACTAATAATCTCTGTTAAAGACTTCATTATTCCATTATATCCAAATATACATTACACTCTGTACTGAACTCTGTCATGATGTAGCACATTAAGCAAACTGCAGTACAGTATACTTGCAGCATGTTTGTACAATACTACAACACCAGCATTGTTCAATGTTCATATGTATAGAAAGTTGAAGCATAGTGGCATACTTTGGTAAAGCATCATTTAACCCATGCAGCATTATCAGCATAACAGTTAAAATAGTTACAAATATCAATGTAATAATCATTAGTGTAACATGTTACTGTAGAAACATTGTATAAACAACTGGTGCTATGTGAAATGCTAGCTTCCCACACGTTAAGACAATTCCAGGCAACAATCCCCAGTGCTTGGGACATCTTTGGTTATGGACAGCCATTTTATGGAGTTTCTCTTGTTTCATTGATTTGCACTGCTACATTCATTTTTCATTATTCCATTGGATTTGCTTGACTGAGTGCCTCCCTTACATTCTCATATATATATATATATATATATATATTTGACCAATGTGGTGGGGAGGTCAAACTAAGACTTTCTGATTATGCTGTACGGATTAAATCAGTAAAATATTGGAAAGTTGCTTAACTGATACTGATTTTTTCAACAGGCTTTAAGTTTTATGATTGATATCACAGCATTTCATTTTAATACAGATGACTATGCTGACAAAATGCAGTATCATCACAGCTAATATTAAGTATTGTGTTTTCAAAAGCTTCTGCATTCATATTAATTTTCTGTTAAACCTTTTCAGTGGCATAAAACCAAAAGCAGTAAAGAAAGTATGGGATAAGGGATATATCACCAGAAAGGTTTTTGCTTCTATAATCTTACTGTATTTATATGATCAGTCTCCTTCTGGAGGCATCTTAACATAAAAGAAGGCTGCACTTATGATATGTAAATAAGTGAAACTTAAGTGTTTCTCCCAAGTTAAGGAATAATTTGACAACTGGCCAGCCCACTTAAACACAGAATCTTGTTGAAAGCTAAAGTTGATAAACATAATAAACAGGAGGGACACAAGCAGACTATACTACAAAACTGCAGGTACTGTACAATAAATAACATAAATATCAAAATTAAGTTAATGCATTAAATTTTGTAACTTATACAAACAAGAAATAAATCCTATCAAGTTGCAATAAAAAGAACTGAATGATTCCTTTCAACTTTTTTAGTACAGTCACATCTTCCATACGTCAGCATCAATAGCGAGATGGATAAAACATCTCCACTCAAACTTTATCTTGTGTAGCTGTACCCATAAATCTGCAGAGCTTGCTCTATTGTCCAGGAGTGCTTGGTGACAACTAACACTCACACTCACACCCAAATCCAGTAAAACTGATAGAGACTTGGAAGAAAATAGGTAGCCAGAAACTGATGTTACTATTAAAACCAGGGGTGAGGAGTCGGATTTTTTAAATTCTGACTCTGACTCCAGGAAATTTAAGGTTATGACCCTGACTCCAACTCCTGCACCCCCTCCCCTTCTGGCCCCTCCCCTTCACCAGTACTGTACTTCATTATCATAAATTAGTTCATATAATATTGTATAATACCGGGTACCTGTTGTGGTATCACGTATCTTTCACTGACATCGTTTGATATTTATAAGATATAAATAAGTGATCTACAGGGTAATTTATTCAAAACATCATGAAGTAAAATAAAATAATAAAATGTCCATGATACATGACTAGAATCAATATTTCCACAAAAGCTTTGCACAACAGCTTCCACAAAGTCTGCATTTTTCCACAAATTAATGGAAATTTCCCAACACTAGCCTATTTTTTACCTCAAGTACTGTACACGAGAATTTATCACATAAAGGAGTCGGAGTCGGAAATCTTTTTACTGACTCCGACTCCGGCCAAAAAGCATCTGACTCCGATTCTTTGACTCCGCACTCCTGATTAAAATATATGGCACAGAACAAAATTATAAACAATCAACATTCTAGGGAACCATGAATATTATCAAAGAAATAATCGCAATGATATAAAGGTTAAAAATATGCAAACAAAAAATCATACATACCGTACTAAATAGCTCAGAATGAAAGAAAATTGGACTAAAAACTGCACAAAACAGTTAGTTATAAACAGAATATCTGAATTCCCCCCAGCCACTGTCCTTCTGTATACTGTACCATAAAATTACTGTACTCATACAAGTACTTAAGATATAATCAAATATATTACCAGATATATTAATGAACAAAATCAATAATAATGTCATTATTGTTCTTAGACCACCATTGAGTCTGCAATATTACAAAATACAGCAATAGCATAACTGAAATACATAATGCATAATGAATAAGAAATACAGAGGTAACTGGCTCCAGTACTCAATCTGACAACTACTTGATTCAGGCTGGTACTGAGAGAACCATTAAATACCTTGGAAATAAAGACAATAAGGTACAAAGTTCAAAAAGTGAGGCACTCTGAGATACAATTGAGTGAATTATTTACATACTTGGCTGCCCCAAGAGTGGGGGATTTCTGCAGAGTAAAAGAAAAAAAATAATTGGCAGCAGCTACACAACTCAACCAAGCACCACCAAAACAAGCAGAAAGAATGCAAATCAATTGTTGATCTCATACTTTATCATGATATCAAACCAGTTTACCAAATATTCTGAGGGATACGGTCATGACTCTATATCATCTTATGGGCCATATTTAAATTATTCGTGAGTTAGACGATGATGATAATATGTACAGGGACTTCCTAGACACTACACAGAGCCATGTTACATGTAATCATCACCACTAATAGACCTATATCTTACGAATATAGCATTAAACAGGGAATACATTGGTGAAGACAATGGTAAACAGTGTTATTGCTTGGTCACTTGTGTCTCAGAGTGACTCAAATAACAATAATATCTTTCCTCACCTGAGAAGTATATTTATCCAGTATCATAACTACCTCATGTTAACATAACCAGTACCTTGCTCATTATATCATTATATATTCACTGTGATCAATATAATATTCACACAAGATCACTGTCATACTAAGGTCAATACAGTACCACTCTGACAGCAATATTACACATACATAATCTGCAACTTTGAATGAACAATCCAGTTTGATGATACATACACATCAGTTGATATCCTGAATCAGTTGAAATTGACCATACTGTCTAAAGCTAATATGATATATAGTTTTTTTTTTTGGTAATGTATTATTATCAAGGAAAACACAGGAGTGATACGTGAGAGCTTTGAATGCCCATACAGTAAATCCTCTGTATAACAGACCTAAATCAGTCATATGATCCTTGTCATTATTTACACTATCCAATTACAACAGAGAGAGAAATGCCCCCAAAAAATATTAACATAAAAATGATCATCAAAATTTCTCTTAATTTTCAAGAAATATTTTCAACAGTACAGTATTGCAAATGACTTTCAGAACATCAACATCAAGTAAAGCCATCCAAAAGTGCAGACTATAAACAAAAACAATACCCATATCACATAAAAACTGACACTTAACTAAACAAGGAATCTGAAATGTAAACTGTGAATTTCAATTTGCCTTTCATCACAGCACCTCTCATCACACCTCACCAATCTACAGTATACTGCATCACACCTCATCAAACTATACAGCATCAATCTCATCTCTTTACTCTGTACCATACCACACCTCACCAATCCATACCACACCACAATCCACTTCACCAATCCATACCACACCACAATCCACTTCACCAATCCATACCATACAGAATTCACACCACTCCTCAACCCTAAACTCCATGAGTGTACATCATACCAACCACATAATATCTCTTCAATCTACACCATATCACATTACAACTGACCAATTGACATTGTGCCACACCACACTAAGTAAAACAAGGCCCATATTAAAATAAAACATTTTTACCTAATCCTGGCACTTTACAAGACACCACACCATCTTGCCCCTTCTTGAGGAGACTGATCACGGGGTCACTATGCTTGAGAGAGAACAGGAAAAGGATCACTCATACCCAGGTAGCAAGAGTACTTACCGGAGTAGTACACAAGGCGGTACATTCCAGCATGCTGCAGTAGCTCGTCATTGAACCGCAGCTGCAGAGAAAAGTACTGTTAGAAATGCAAGTTATAGCTACAATAACTACTGTATGACTGGCTATAATCTTCAGTGATTAAGGATAGTAATGCAGACAGGGCAGATGGGTAGTATTGTATATTAGCAAAAAGTATGTGTAAGTTCTAGTATGCTCAGCAGGACAGCACATTCATCATTTTTCTCATGAAGTGTTTATAAACAATTAAATACAGATTGCTTAAACAGTAAAAAAAATAGTAGTTATGGGGATAAGTTTTCACTATTCACAGATCTTTGCTTTTGGCCAGTGGGTTGAGCACCTAACCAGTCATTGTATATCAAACATTTGATCAGTATATCAGATGAATTTTCGGCAGCATGAGAACAGTCGATAAATTTGATATTTGGTATATAAAGGTGGGTCAGCATCAGGAAACTCTATCCTACACAGAATTTCAGGCCTTTTCCGTTATAATTTTTCCTCACCTGAAAGCTACGTTCAGAGGAGGATGCAGGGGGCTGCTGTGGAAGGTACATGTAAGTGATGTACTCATGCATGGCACTGAAGTCAACCTGCAATATCATAATAATTAGTAATCAGTTCTACACCCCACCACACAACAAAAGCCAGTAATATCATCTTATTCTGGTCATTATAATAACTTCAGACCTATAAAGCAGCATAAAGCATTTCATAGGCTGAGGAGTTATACTTACAGTGATGCCCCTGAATATCTATTTACATAAATTCTGATGGCACTTAGTACATAATTTTTTAATATATGGATGCACTGTATACTATTCATACTTTGTAGATGGAAATATAGTCCCATGGTGAAGTGGTGACATCAGAATCTAGTGTCAGATTGAATTGTCCTCCCTCTCCCACCAACCAGGTTCCTACTGCCTGGAATCTCACACAACGTTCCTCATGGTTGGCGAACACCTGTAATGTCATGATAATGTTGTCAAGGAGGAAAGAATGAAATAAACATCTGTAGGGCATGAAATTATGAGAAGAGCTATTAAAAAATTAAATGGAGGCACTATTTTATGAAACAACATACTGTAAACAAAAATTGTTGACATGATGGAAAGAATTATATCCACAACTTCAACAGTTGAGAAATGCTTTTAAATCTGTCTGATCTAGGTATAGATCAGAGAGATTTAAAAGCATTTCTCAATGCACTTGACCCCTAATTTACTACCAAAGGTACTACTGCAGGCCTTGGCTACTTTGGTTAGGTACCGGTAAATGTAAACTTTTCAATCTCATCTCAAGTATGGCATTGACAAGAAGTTTCTGATGAAATAAATCACATCTTGAGTGACTGGCCAAGCAAAAACACAATACAGTACCTAATTCTTTTGAGTTTCAGGTTTATTGATGTAGTTATTCACATCACAGCTCTTTAACCTGTTAGTAAATCAATTTAACCTAAAAAAGGAAATGCCTGAATAAGATACACAAACATTTATTACAGACAGAACAGCAAAATCAAAACAGCAAAGTCTAGCACAGATTCATTTATAGGCCTATGTACCCTAATTTTTTTGCCCCCAAAGCAATGAGATTAAAACATCATTATCAATAGTCCTTCCATTCTCCTTGTTACAAAATAATAACTTTCCCATCTCTGACCTTAATAGTGTAGTTTGCAGTGACTGGCTTGTGGTCTGACTGAGTATAAGAGTGGAGTGCAGAATAACCTGTCTGTTCTACTCCAAGCTTAACATTGTCATAGGCATCCACATGGACCTGGTATAAGATCCTGTCTGTCCATGCTGGACGTCGCCTGAAAAGAACACACATTGTAGGCAACTTTAATACTTTAATTATTAACTCTGTATCTTTACGTTTTGACTCTGGAAGAAAGGCTTCACTTACGTCCATGTTGTGTGACATACACACATATGCATGCATGCACACACATTTCTTGGCAGAGTCTGAAGGAAGCATCAGCCTCCAAATCATTAATATCTACCTTCTTAACCCCTCAAAACCTGGCTAATCAGTGATGTGTCATATGTCAGAGTTCAGAGACAATCATACTATATTATGTTATTGTCAATCATGCATAACCTTGTCCTAGTATTATACAAGAAACACCATAACAGAGTATAGTTATCCTTTTTAGATATCTAAACCAGTCTACAAACAAGAAATCAAACATGGACATCCCATCTTCCTTAGATAAGGTACTGATTATCTCTTCATTCAAAGCAACCATACCATACAATATACTATACTTATATACCTCATGAACCGTAGATATTTATAACCTCTTAAAATAATCACAAATACAACTTACGAGAAATCATACATGGATGTCCCTTCTAGGTATTTATAAGTGGGTGGATAATTGAGATCTCCCTCGATGAGCATAGAGAAGGCATCACCGGTACGTTGTGCCTTCTTCAGCTCATCAGATTCAGCCAACCCACTCCAGTTCTCCTTTGTCACCATCCGAGCTATGGCATCAGACGTCATGTGCGGCTCAAACCGGAAGTTCATGTCTCCCATCCAGAAGACATAGCTGAAGTAATGTGAAATATATTATCACATCTTTCTATATATTGTACAGTATAGCATAGTATAATGAGAATGATACAGTATTACTGCTGTACTGCTGTAATATCTATCAACTACTGTGCATTCCATAACCCTTCAAAGACGGTGACATAAATTTACATTAGGAACACCATCAAAGAGACGGGTGACATAAATTTACGCACTTGAAATTTCTGTCTAGCTTTACTAACTTCTATATGCAATACAATATATGCCATGCAAAAAAACAAGCCTAATAGGTCAAGCATATATTCAAAGCACAAATCAGTCCCAAAACAATAAATAAAGAGCTGCTGTGCTATGTAATTCACTTCAGAACTTACTCATGATAGAGGATATTTGAAGTCTCTGAGACTGGGAACTCTGTTGTGTCTACAATTGTGTTAAAGTTATCCACACGCTCCTTGTAGCCAGAGTCATGTGCAGCCAGGTGAGAGTTGACAACACACATTGAGCAACCATACAGGCAGAATCGCACACAGCTCGCTCCCTTGTTGCCCTAGAGAAAAAAACAACATAAGAAGATGCAAAGAAGACATAGGAGAGATGTGTTAGGGTTCACAATGATGTGCAATGGGGCTAATGTTAATAGTAATACTGTTATGATAGTTCTTAGCCCCCCCTCACAAAAGTAATTACAATTAATTTTTTTGCAAGGTGCCATTCCATGAAATGTTAAGTTAATATAGTGCTTCCAGCTCTAACATACACTCCTTGTAGCAAATCTCTTTCATTCCTGCCCATTCTGCACAAGTTCCTTTGCTTCACCCATTCATACACCATTCCTTTTCTGTTTCTTCCTTTAAAAATGGCTGTCATTTATATCTCTCATTTTCTTCTTTAGGGACATAATACTATAGCTGTTGCAATGCCACTACAGTATTATAAAAAATAAAATGGACCAACTAACCCAAGAACTTACCCACAATCCACCCAGACCAGTACGCACGACAGTGGTGTGAATATCTCTGACGTGTGCCAGATGTTTCCTCTTAACAAACACATTGGTGACGATGCCTTGGAGTCGCTCGCTGCTGATCCTCACATAGTCATGTGGGCTCAGCACCTCCCGCAAGGCACTGGTCCATGGCTCCTCAAACAGTGCATCCATCACCACATTCTGGGGCTGTGACTTCACTTCCTGCAAGCTATCAGCAGAGTATATCATCAACATTATGTGCTACATATTCCAGGGCTGTGACTTTATTCTTAATTATAAACTATTAACAGAAACCATAATAAATATCTTGCTATTTATATTCTGAGTTATAATGTTATTCTTGCAGGAAACTCACTATCTAATACTGTATTGTATCGTACCGTATATCATCAAGACAATTATCTTCAACTTTCTGTTTTGAAGCTGTGATTTCATTCCTCACATATCTCACTCTGAACTCTAATTGCAGTTTTTGCATCTTCATAAATTTTTATACCCACTCTTACAGTTCATTCCTTAACAATTGACTACCTCTCTAGGGACTCTGTCAAAAGTCTTTTCCAGGTCCACAAAGATTTACAGTATTCAATTATTGTTTTCTTTTTCCATAAATTTTTCTACAGCATAAGAACAGATGAGTTGATTACCTGATAAAATAAAGATCTGGGAGTGTATCATCAAGACCTCGTTTGATGATGGGGTCTTTACGTACACCCAGAAGTGTGTGGAGGTCCTGTTCAGGCCATGTTGTCTCAACATTCCAGGTCACACATGCCAGACTGCAAGGTAATGCAGTACAAGGTAAGGTCAAACTTGCAATAGATAAGGCAAGGTTAAGCTAGCAATAAGTCTGTAGAGTATATCAAAGAAAGAAAAACTTTATTTGGCAGTGAAACTCTAGTGTTTGATGAGAGATTCTAGAAGGTAACGGCCCAGGCCACACATATATGAACTCTAAATGGCCGATATCTTACATAAATGTATCAGAATGGGTAAAATATACTATAACTTGTAGCCTGTTAAATACAGTACAGGTTCTTACCTTAAAGTATCCATAGCTTCTGTGATGAAGGCTCAAGGCTGTAAACTGTAAAAACATTGATATTTTGAATAACACGAAAATGATTAACATGCAATTTTTCTGATCCATTCATGGTATACATTGCACACTGATATGTTAGCAATAACTGTGTGGCAACTATACACTCAGCACTGATCCTGATGTCATTCCCTTATCTTATCTTTGGATTTATTTACTCTTTGAATCAGATGAAATGGTCACATCAAGGAGAAAAACCGACAGCTATAACTAAAAAAACAACTGAGCAGAACAATAATAATGGTTATTAATGGGCATTTTGAAATTAGCCTGACCTTACCTAACCTAGACCGCATCAGACTACCGGGACCTAACCTGGGCAAACTACTGGGTCCTAACCTGGGCAAACTACCAGGAAATAAGTGATGAAGTACCATGAAGTGACTGGGGCAAAATACTGGGACTTACCCGGATCTGGCAACACTACTACAAAACCGCAATAGTCTAGATAAATACCGAAATCACTTGTTTTGTATATATTCCCTACACTAACTTGGAGGAGAGCCTGAATATCAGAGGCTTTGGGTGGGGGGAAAACAAACACATAATTTCACATAAATGGTTATTTGATAATGCAATATGACATAGATCATATATTACCTCAACATCAATGCAATTAAAGCAGTGTTCTGTGAGGTTTTCCCCAGTTCCATGTTACCGTAGGCAGGACATGTGGTGGTTGGTCAAGTTGTAAGTTAGTTTGCGAAAATATTTGTAGCACTGTTTCCATCCCTCCTAATATACCTTGAATTTTATATTATTTTCATCATTGTTTTAATGGGGTAGCATCCTTTTTGGTTCATTGGAGAGCCTCAATTCCTTCAAAGTAATGCCAGGGAAAGGACTAACGTTAGATTAACAAAAATAATGGTGTTCTGTTGCTTGGAATAGTTTGATGGAATCAGTAACTCCAAATTAATCAACACTGCACTATTCCCTTATCTACCATCTCTCTACCGACCACAGATCTCTCATTAACAATTATCTGGATTATCTAAAAAAAAACATGTCATTGAAAGTTTGATACAGACGTCACATCGCAAAATAAATATAATGTTTCAAAGCATCATGGGTGAAATATAACACATCAAGAAACTCAGTGGGCATATCTTTCAGTTGTATAATAACATGGTAACACCTACTTGTATTTCAACCTCTATCCTGCAGAATATAACTTGAACCCTGGCCAGTATTATCACAACCAGTCACTCACACACCTTGATGTCAGTGTTGCCAGGTCTGATTGACGAAATTTTCTCCAACTTCAACATCAGAATTTCTCTTTTTACCTCAAAAATTTCCTGATTTACTCATAAAGATATTTCGTCTGGTAGAAATTTCCCCATTTACTCTTGAACATCCTTTATTAAATTTCCCTATTGGTACCTCTAATTCTTCATGTCTAAGGAAAAAAATCATACTTGGCAATATTGCCTCGATGTAAACACAACCTAGACGTACTCGGCTATAATACCATCTCGTCAATTTAATACGCAGTGCATTACTTTCGAAATACTGAAAAACGCAAAATTCCCTTACTATCATAATCTGTTCAACCCTAAGTTATGTATATTAGATAAAATTCATAATTCATAGTACTTATGTTTTGCTCTTGTCGAAGGTTGTTGGTTTGCCACATCAGCCGAGTAGTTATCGCTCGGTGCAACATGTCATTCCGAACGTGACATATTAACCATACAGGGGATTAATAACTCTTATATAAATTATCATATAAAATACCCTTCTCTCATGTCATCAATTTAACATCAAACTGTTGATGTATATCACAAATTAAATATTAAAACATATTTGAAACTACACTGTAACATTATGAAAGTACTGTAGACTACACATTATACAGTGGTGTGGTAATCAGAAATGTAGATGTGGGCATGTGGCACCAGCACATTAGTATTATTTATCTCGCTGGCTACGACGATTTCAGCGTCATACTTGGTTGATCGCGTAAAGATGCAAGATCATAATTATTATAGAGCTCAATGCAAAAAAACACTGCTTCCGACTTGGATCCACAGCTAACCCCCATCCAAAAGAACGTTTGGCCCATGCCACCCTGGATAGACCCACCCGATTAACGGCATTTCGAGATTTCCCAAACTTCCCAAAGGCAGATGGGCAGAAGTTGCTACAACTCGCTCACACCCATCTACTCTCTGGTCAAAGGAGAGCAAAGCAGACACCCAGATAAGGTTTTCATTTTTCAGTGAATAGTGGCTGCCACTGTTTCGTGGCGAGAAATGAAACACGTGTGTTTTTCTGGAAGCCCGCAAACGAGCCATTTTTTTCGTAAAGTCAGAAACAAATGATGACCGGGTCGCATTATTACAAACTGTATATTGGCTTGACCATGTGCTTTTTGGGGTGCGCGCCAAAAAAGCTCATAATGACGCTTGGGCTGTAGAGATAAAACTAATTTATTAACCATAGGATATCCTTAAAAAGTCTCATTGCCTTTCCCAGCTCATTTAACTAGTATACAAACTAACCTTACGTAATCTAACCTAACCTAATCAGGAATCGAGCCAGTATACAATTCATAATAATGCGACCGGGTTCACTTTACCCAGCACGCCACTGGAACTGCCTGTGGTTGCCACGAAAGTGATACGTGCACGGGTGTGGACAGCATCCACCACGCAAGCCACCACGAAACTGGAGCAACCACCGTCCATTTTAATGTGGCCCGTGTGTCGAGGGTCAAACTAAAGACCTTGAGAGTAATAACTGCTACCACCGACCTCACCCAAGGCCATCTATAGTACTATAGATGGCCTTGCCTCACCTCACTAGATTGTGGAGACCCACACCCCAAAGCCTCGTTCACACGATCGAGCAGTGGCCGACAAGCATATTTCTCTCGCTTCTCTACCAGACGGACCAGTTCCCGGCAGCATATTATCCAAGTCTGGCGGGCTACCGCTTACTGCTGGGCCAAAATCGTGGCGGTTCGAAGGAGAATAACGTTTGGGTTATAACGATAAAACCAACCATGGGATAATCTTTGAAATAGTTTCATTCTCTTTCCCAGCTTATTTTACCTATTGTATACATAAACTAACCTAACCTAACCAAATCAAGCACCGACATATACCCTTCCAGACTTGGATAATATGCTTCCCGGCAGGCTCCATACTATCGTGCCTGCCACCAGCTTATCGACAAGTTGAAACAAGGTTTGCCCGACAGGTACTGCTTGTTCGTGTGGACGCACTATCATTAGATAGGGAGAGTGACCAAGGGAACAAGAGGAGTGGGAATGATAATCGACGAGCAGCTTGAAACTGGGTAGCAAGGTGCTATACCCAAACTTGAATAGGATATAAACACAAACCCATTAGTCCCCCCCCCCCCCATTTGATTCATGTAACTTCACTTCTGGACTAACTACTTCAGTACCGAGTGACTAGCTACCAGTAATGATACTAATGGTATAGGATCGGTAATTTTCTATCTACTGTACTCTACTAGTCTTGTAGGAAAAATAACAGCCTTTAATTGTGCTTTCAAGTTTATTGTAAAAATAGATGTTCAAAAAGCACTTTTTGGTGTGGCTGATGAACTCCACACATCTTATACAGGACGATGGAAATGTCAACTGCCTAGTGTTGCTGTGCCAATAATATCCAATATTGCCGATCTACACAACACAGACAGAAAGGTTGTGTAGGGTGATTTGTGATGACCTTTACAATAATTAATATCTTGTGTAGTAAACTTCTAATAGAATAATTCTTCACTCCATAATTAATTTGGGGCACACTTCCCTTTGGGTTGCACATACACTACTTTTTTGTTCGTATGATTTAACTGATGAAAAAATGAAGTTTGTAACTGCACGCCAAAATTTCTGGCTGATTTAAATGGGCTTTAATTGGTGACTTTCACCCAATTGTAGACATTTCTAGCAGAAATACAGTGTAGTTTATCACTATGCATACTGCCATACAGTACATGAACACTCCTTTTTATATTATATAAACCAATCTAAGTCCTAAGTACCGGCAGGTTCCAATGATACCTAATTAAGCCTAATGTTCATTATAGGAGGGTCCTATTTGTACATTTTTAAAAGTTACACCATTTGCCAGAAAAAAAGAACTGCATACAAATCTAGCAAAAACAATGGCTGTCATCTGTCAGCCATGAAGTAAATACAGTAGTGTCTTGTACCTACAGAAGACTACAAAATATGCTGGTTTAAAAAACCAACCATCATTATCATGAAATAAACCTGTTTTAATCCTTCAGTCACAACTATATCCTTAACATACCTGGTTCCACCTCATTCTAACCTCATTCCCAAATTCTTGCCAGCATAATCCGTATCGTTATCACACCAAAACCTATATATCCAGTCACTTCTTACCATATAAACAGGTTTGCTACAAAAGTGGACCATATAAATAGTACTATCTGATTAACAGATAACAGCAGTGCAACTGCTCCAAGTTTAACATTTAAGTCTTCCTGTAGGCTATTCTCATTTAACCAAAATACTCAATGTAATACTTTCTAACTTCAGTTAGAATGTCATTTCCTTTCTGTAACTTTAATTACTTTTACTGCCTTTTACTTAATTAGGCATTAAACTCTTAAAGCATAGGCCCACATTCATAATTTAAAGCTTCAATTTTCAATATGCCATTTCAACATACCAAAGATAAGTTATGCTCAGTGTGCATAACATTACAATGCTTCACACTGTGTGCCATTACTACTTCGTTGGAGTGGAATTTCTGACTGCCGATGCATAAGAGCTTCCAGCTGCAGCTGCTCCGCCACCTCCCCCAGCTGCTGCTGCTGCTGCTGCTACTACTACTCCACCTCCCCTCTGTGCCACACCATTCAAATTTCCTCCTCGGCCACCAATACCTCTGCCACCTCTGTATCCACCACCACTGCCGCCGCCACCACCCCTGCAAAGAAATTGACAATAAGTAGAAACTTCCAAAAAGTCAGTGCTACGAGTCCACACATCAGGTTACTGCATACCCTCATGTCTTCTGTCATTTGGACCACTCCATTTTTATTATCTGTATATAAACGGTCTATATATTTTGGTACTTAACATGCAGACCCAATCTCAACTATTGGACCAGTATTCCTAGTGCTTGAAAAAACGCTCAAGGAATTGCTACCACCTGTAAAGTTGCAATGTAGTGGTTGGGGGGGGGAAGGGGGAAGGCAACTGCATTACAGGTATATGGCTGATACTCTAGTTCTTCATTCGATTTGAGACACTGTCAGCATCATTAATTAAGTCCAAAAGTCTGGTAGCTATCAAAAACTTTCCTATCTCAAAATTATATCTGTACAAGCCTGAAGCCACAGCTGGCACCAGAGTAACAGAAATTTACCATTCAGCAATGTAAAAGCTCGATAAATTCGACAATTAGTAATTTCCTAAACATAATCAAACACTTGTATAAATGTATAAAATGAAGAAGCAGCAATTGTCAGATTATGGGCAGAAATCCATTTCTTTGCCCACATCGACTAGATCACCGACTAGCCCATCTATCAGACCCTACTTCCCCACAATTCCTCTGCATATTTTCTTATCAATTCCATCAATGACCGACAAGAGGAGCAAAACACCACCTCACCTGGCCAGTTTCCAGGCAAGCTGCACGCTGAGCCCAAGTAAGAAGGGACCAGAAGATAGACCCCCCCCCACCAACAGTTTATCCACAAGAACTACCACTTGAACAATATTTCTCTGTATAGCATATATATCACAGTCTACTATACTTTGTACTTCTCCATATCCTGTGTCACTGCATAAGGGTGAACTCAAACTGGTCTACCTGTACCTTTGTCTGCCTACTGCTTTGTTGCCTTGAAATCTGTGTGGTTATTGTGTCCCTCCATACCCTGCCCGAAAAGAACCCCAGCCTCCACTGCTGTAGAGAAAGAATGAAATGTGTAGCATCCACTGCTATCACAATCCTAGAATTCACAACATAAATTACCCATATTAAGATTGATTTGGCTCCTCTGTAACCACATGTCTACTTTCCCTAATACTAGAAACAAAGTATAAAATTTGCATATACTAGACAACTGAGCGAGGCTATTATACATGCCATATCTTCAGAGTTGGGGATATTTTTCTTCAATGGGAAAATTCCAGAACCATCCTCCTGTCAATTCTTAAGTTTCAGAAACAAATTTTTTACTTCACATCTATGTGAAACAGTGATGCGAAACAATAAAATTACTTCAAAATTTGTGATTGAAAACCGATTATCATTTCTGTATTGCACCTTACAATATACATAAATTAATGAGCAATGCCATGTACCTGAGAATGGTTTGTGATCAACCAGTCAATTGATCATGATTTGTCTGGTTGGCCACCCCTACTGTAGGGGCTATAATCAGCCTGCTCTGCTAAACCATGGATCATACAAGCAATAAAAAAAATAATTAAAGAGCCAAATAGGGTACCTGTAATATCCTTGGTTGTAGTTATAATTGCGGTAGTATCCCCCTCTGTAGTATCCCCCACGTCCTCTGGGGTAGTAACCTCTCCTTGCTGAGCTCACACCAAATGTCTCCACATTTATCTTCCGTTCTAGCCTCCAGTCTGGGCGCTGGCTCTTCCTGAAAATTGAGAAATTTTTAAATACAAAGACAACTAGAAAACAAGGCATTATCCATAACTCAAGTTCTTTTACCTGGCTTAAACTTCAGCATGATCATTGAATGCATCATCATAGTCAGCTTAATATCTTTAAAAATGCTCACCATCAGCTACTAGTACCCAGAAGTGTGAGGCACTACTATGGCACCAAGAACAGTTTTGTGAATGGTTATCTGGCTGCAGGTTTATAAAAAAAACCTTTTTGGATATGCTTCAATATAGAAAAATTAACAACTTTGGCCTTCATTATAAAAAAGCTAAAACAGAACTTACCCTTTACTGCGTTCAATAGCCTCGCAGGATATTGAATCAAAGAAGGACTTTGTTTTGTCATAACAGGTGAGGCCATCATCCACTTCCTCCCCACCTGTTGTCTCATGGCCGGAGTCATCCTTCTTTTCACCATTCTCCGTTATTTTCGCCTTTGCCAGTTGAGTCCTCAGTTCCTCAAATTCCTCATTGGCTTGTTCAAAGTCATAGTCTTTTTCAAAGAGCTGTCTGTCCTGGAACTGCCTTTGTCTGTTGCCCTGGTTAAAGGATTGGCCCCTACCCCTCTGTCCAGAACTCCTTCCTCTGCCTCGACCCCTTCCCATCCCACCCCCACGACCCTGGTATTGTTGATGATATTGGTAATATTGATTACTTCCATAGTGTTGGTTGTGGTTCTGATGCATGTTGCTGGGTGGGTGGTGCTGTTGTTGCTGCTGGTGCTGGTGCTGCTGCTGCTGTTGTCCCTGATGCTGAACAATCTGTTGTGACTGTTGGCTGCTACGCCGAACTTGACCTTGGTTACCATTCCGTTGTCCTCTGTCAACATAACCAACGAGTTTAGTAAAGGTGACAATATATCAATATCTTTTTAACAAAATTAAATAAACTATATAATTTTAAGAAACTCAGTCACAAGGGTTAAGAAAGGTCCAGTGATGTCACCAGTGCTGTGCAATATGCACCTTAACCAACAAAAGGGCTGTTGTCTCACCAAGTACTTCTGGAAGAATATTGCTAAAGATAATCATTGAACATTCATGAATAATTATATAAACTAGTAGGCAATTTAACAACTAGGCCGGTTGCAAGAATTAAATTAAAGTGAAAAATTAGGTGCACAGGATGACAGTCTAGAGTGACTGAGGAGAGCATCCAGAATTCACTTAGAAGTGGGAAAATATGAACAAACAAGATTAGGAAGGAGTAGTGCTCGATTAAGTTGGAACAGGGAAAACTAGAGAGATTTCTGCTGTGGCCAATGACTCGAGAGTTGGTAGAGGAATTGAAGCATCACAGCTTTATATACTGTAGTGAGTATGTAGTAAAGTATGTGGCCATACAGATACTACCTAGCTAAGGGAGGTGTATAATATAATATTTTCCCATCACACCTCTGGATTGAAGAAGTGTTTTATAATCGCTCTGTTGTAGAAAACCACTGTACGCACCTATCTTGCTGGGGCTGCCGTTGCTGCTTGGGGGACTTCTTGTCATCTCGGGGTGGTGGAGGGGAAACCTGCACCCCAGCATCAGACACTGGGGACTTACGGGTAGTGGGCGTTGATGAACGCGACCCCACTAGGATGTCCGACAACAGACCAGCAATGCCAAACAAATTATGAATAGTTTTATCCTTATCATACACCCTAACACTTAACTATCATAGTCCCACTGTACCAATAAATAATCCACTAGTACTTCATATTATAAATTTCTACTCCAGTATCTACAATTAATTATAAATACTTTATATCACGTTGACAGTGTGGCAAGAAATGCAATCGATTCCAACATTAACAGAGGAAGAGGCATAAAGTGCAAAAAATTATCTCTCGTTAAAGAGAAGAGGACCAGGCACCTGTCTGGTACAAAAAAAAAAATATATATATATATATATAAAAGCTTGCTCAATCCTCTTCAATACACTAGGCATATTATTCTCAGACAAAAAATTAACAATGGTTTCTAGTATTATGGTAATTAGAAATACAGTAGTCTGAACTTCCAGACTTCCTGCCATACACTATTTTTACATCATATGGATACCATTCCTTAATAGGAAAATTGAGATAATTTGCCCCACCCCTCCTTATACTGAAATGTTAGGGGGCAAGCCTGGGAAATTGGGAAATTATAAAATTTGGGTGGGAATAAACGTGCAACTTATTAAAATCATCCAAAGGCGATTTAAAGTTCCACAGAGATGGGAGGGTGGACTTTACCTTAGGGCTCAAATTGCAAATGAGTGGCCCTAAGGAGGACTATGCCATTCATAACATTGTACCCTACAAAATAAGCACTCCCACCTTATTGCAAGACGGTAATAAAAGGGTCTTAATTTTCATGTTATAATTACATGCTTTTCCCTCTTCCCAAAACCCAGATTTCCCAGCTCTCCCCCAGCAATATATGGGAAGGGGGAGGGGTATAGTCATATCTCTTTGCAATGATAATGACAAAGTAGGAAGTATCTTATAATAGTCCATAATGGCAGAATTATATAAAAAAAGTGTATACGCTGGCAGTACTTCTGGAACATTAAAAGAAACCATTTACATCAAAGGAGTTAGGTTCACTCAAAGATTTTTATACTACCAGTAACTAATGACCATCTATCTATAGATAGCAATAACTACTGCCCCCTAGATACATATAATTAAGGAATACAAACTATTAACCAAGTCTATTTACAATGCTAGTTATCATATGTGCAAGAGTAGTCACTACCAATAAATGCCAAGTGGTTATTGGTGAATGCTTCCAAACACTGCTGTGTAGCTTACTTTTTATAACTTTGAACACCAAACTAGTGTAAATCTTAAACCATTAACTTCATAAAATACACATTTTCGTGGCCCATTTTACAGGTATTTTTGTAATGCATGTTTAGATAAAAAGGAAGGAAAAAAAAAATACTCCTAATTAACCGCATTGAAAAGCTATGTATGCCAAGTAATCCATAATTTCAGGAATCAAACCCAGGACCTCTCGTAAGCGAGGAGAGAGTAAAGAACATTAGATCACTGGTGTTAAGTAAATTCCACAAATTTGCTCTCTTGTACAGGTGGAGACTCAAGTTCTGTAACCTCTCAAGGAAGATTAACTTTTAAGTATTATGCAGCTGTGAATGATAAGCAATAATTTCTACAGTCTGCTTATAAACCATGAAACAAGGTCACATTACATACAAGATTAAGGCAATTAAACTTACATCTGCAACTGTACATGAAAGTACAACCTTGATTCTTACTTCATACCATGGGATATTTCATTATGTATCAGAAAATTTATGCAGGTCTCCACTTGGCATGCAAAGGTCTAGTTAGAAACATTGTGAAGTACAGTTGGCCTCAGGAATTTGTATACACCATTGTGACATCAGAGGTTCGTAACAACTAGAATATTTAGTACATTAATTTCCTAGCACAAACTTGTTCTAGTATTATTATTTAGCTCATACTTGAATTAGTCAGAACAAATCCCTACAGTATGTGCAAAATAAATACCACTTTTAACAGATGCTCTGTATGAATTCCTGAGGCCGACTGTACATATTGATTTGTTGTTAGTGTGTATAAACAATGGTGAAGTAAGTAAATCTACCAGTACAAACTATGGTGCACATTATTTATACAAGGTAAATCTACCTGTACAAACTAAGTTTAAGTCCTTAGTAGGTACCGTTACTAATACCTACTAAAAAAAAAAAAAAAACTTAACTAAGGATTAAAACTAATTCTGGCACAAGTGCTACCTCAAACTAAGAAACAACAGGAACAAATGCCAAAAATATTGTTTAGAATGACCTTATCACTACCCAGCAATCAAACGCTAGGATCATAAAAACAGGAACCATGCCAGGTGTTTTCATAACACTAGGCAGAGCCCTTGGGGGGACTCGAGGGGGCAACTGTTACACACTAGGCATTTTGACTAGAGAGTAACAGTTCCTAAAGAAAATCTATCCTCAGCCTGATGTGTGTTCAGCAGGATAGTCAACAGCCAGAGCTCAGTACTAGTAATGACTTTTGCCCTGTGCTCAAGCAATGTCTTGGGAATGCTACATGGCACTTGTTCCTACCTGCTTGATGTAGTGCATGAGTACCAGACTGGGGTGGGGGACCAATGGGTCCTGGTACAGCAACAGAGCCCGACTGTGGGTCCAGGTTACCAACACCACCACTACCACCACCACCACTGCTGCCCACGTTACTCAACTCACTGGGCTGAGATGTTGAGCCCACCGGGAAACCCCCTGTTCCCGGGATACCTTGTTGGGTCATGGACTGGCCATAAGCACCGTAGGAAAGCCCCAGGCTCCCTCCAATTGGACCCAAGGACTGCCTGGAGAATGGTGCAGCTTGGAAGGACGAAGGGACAGCAGGCGCAGAGTGCTGGAAAAAAAAAATATATATATAGACATATAAATAATGTTAAAACAACACATATATATATATATAAAAATTTACTCATCACTATAAAGCACTTAAGTTTATGCTACCACCCCAAAGGACAAATTTGGAAGGTAAAAGAGGGAAGAGCCAAGACTAGTAATGTTTTAACGGGGAGGGTATAAAAGTAATCTATGTGGCATAGATGGTGAGGAAATGAGTGGCAGTCTGAAATGCTGCCTGCTAGAGAGAATTTTCTGTAGTAATCTCCTACATAGAAATCTAAGAGTAAACATTATAAGTAAAAATTTACTGCTCTGAGCACAAACCATGTTTGTATAACAGGATTAGAGATTTTTTAACCTGTGTAAAAGAATTGTAAAAAGTTGTAGAAGGGCAGAATACTGATTAAACAGAAGTAATGACATTTGTAAACTCTGCAGTTTCCCCAGTACTGTTGGGTTGTGCAAGAATGTGAATGGGATACTGAAAAAAAAAACAGACCTGTACCAAGAGGTATGCAAGATATTCTGCAAACTTGACCTAATAAAATGGTTCATATCTACAACAGAGGCTTTCATGAAACACCATCAGGGAGTAAGAATTAATCAGTCAAACAGCCTTTATGAGAGTTGAATTGGCAGTTCATAACAAGGCAGTACAAATGAGCCTCTCTATAAGGGTAGAGGGACTAGGGACGAATGAAGACGTTATAAGAGAGAGGAAGGGAGTTCAGAATGGGTATACAACATCAATTGGCCCAATTAGGAATCTTCAGGTACTGTAACTACAAGTAGGCAATGGATTCATAAGGGAGAAGGCCAGTAAGGTTAGTACAGGGTATGGAAGTGGGTGGCAGGGTGAGGAGGAAGGAGAGAGAGGGTGGTGAAGATAAAATCTGCATCAGTATTTCTAAAACCCGATGCCTCAACTATAACATAATACAAACTTACTTGAACAATTGCAGGGTCATTATGAAGTCCACCAGGAAGCGTGGGCTGCTTGGGAGTATCACATACCTCTATCTTCTTAATGTCTGTGCCTCGAAAGATTATGTATTCATAAACCTCATCCCTGACAGGAACTGGCATCTCCGAGGGCCGATCCTCTGTACCAAAGGATCTGACTGCAAAGATAAACAAGAAATACATTGTACTGAATAATGGTCAAAAAGCAGGCTACAACACAATTTAAACTCCTTTTTTAAATATGGTAACTACATTCCCAAGTTTCCACGTTAATGGTACAACCCCAAACCCCAGTTTCCACAGATTTTAAGATCTTTCACCAATAAATAAGCTCCAGACTCTTAATTGTAAATAGCAAAATACCATTATAATAATCAGGGATGTACAGTACATGCACTGGCAATGCTGTTGAGGGCCCTATGCCACATGTTTTACATAATTCTTTGTAGTTACTAATTTTGCCCCACTCAGGTCCTGGTACTTTATCATGGTTATTTCCCGGTAGTTTGCCTAGGTTAGGTCCTGGTAGTCTGCTGGGGTCTCAGTTCGGTTAGGTCAGGTAAGGAGATGCTAATTTCAAAATTTCCAAAGAAATTGCCATATAAGAAAAGTGTCTTAGAATGGTATAAATTCGGGGTAAAAACATCAAAATAGCAAACTGCAATAGAATAAATAAATCACCCAAACTTTCATTCATGGAAATATTCAGATACATTTGCTTGTTGCCACCCAACCATGTCAAAAACATACAATAGAGGTTAGGGTGAATATATTTGTATTTTGCTTGCAGTTTGTACAATGAGTATATTCAGTTTACGAAAAAAAAAATAAATAAATAAATAAAAAAATAAAAAAAAATAAAAAAAACAATGCTACTGTATATACTAACCTAATCTGCATTTGGTAACCAAGCTACCATACCATACCAACCAAGTCCAATAATATAAACAATAGCTGACTAAGTATATTTTAATGATAATTCATTGTAAATAGCAGTGAAAGGGGGGAGGGGGAAAGGGGGGGGGGCATTATTTTAGCCATCAAACAATGTGAATAGAAGTGAAAGGGAGGAGGGGGGAGAGGAGAAAGGGGCATTATTTTTAACCATAAAAAATTGTGTATAGCAGTTAATGGGGGGGGAAGAGGAAGGGGGGGGGGCATTATTTTAACCATCAAACAATGCGAATATAAGTGAAAGGGGGGGCGAGGGGAGAAAGGGCATTATTTTAACCATTGTGAATATCAGTTAATGGGGGTGAAGGGGCATAATTATAACCATTATACATTGTGATTTTGTGAATAGCATTTAATGGGGGGTGGGGGAGGTGGAGGGGGGAGGGGCATATCTAAACTGTCAAAACGGACGCTTGTAGTTAGTTAGTGGACGCCAATTCTTAAAACCCATACCATAATAAACCAAATCATCAAGGCATACATCCACCATAGCCACCACCACCACCATTACTCCTAGACTCTAAATAGAAATGCTAAAAAATAAAACCTAAAAACTATATTCCCGGGGGGCGGCTTGTACCTCGACATTCCTGGGTATGCGTCAGTTTTCTACGACGCTAATAAACTTCACCATAAACACAATAAATGAACCAGAAGACCATAATCACTGTCAATTAATCCCTACATTATTCTGGTCATGGTGTGGGGGAGATAAAATATAGTATCAGGTCTGTAGGGATGGAATGCGTTAATGGTAAACAAACGTAAATTTACCCTTGGCCAGAGCGATGATGGACTCCTGAGCGTCGATGGTATACAAAATCCCCTCATATCGGATTTCTGACTTTGATATCAGGCTTATCTTGCTGCCAAGGAAGGGTATAGGCCCACTCATGGCTGCGGTTCACTGTTTGGTTCTCTATAACACCGATGACTTTGGATATTCGCTACGATTTGAACGCTCTTTCGGTCATTGTGTTTGAGGAAGACTACCGGGCCGTGACGTCACAGACTCACAGGTCAAGAACCGGAAGAATTTACAGTACCAAGATTTTTCCAAAAGCATTATGATTCTAAACGAATAAAGTAATATTTTGGATTTCAAAAGTGTCAAGTGTGTTATATAAATTTAGTACAATAGAACGCTACTGTCATTTTCATTGTTTACGAAGTCTTCACTGAAAACCTTGCAAGCAAGAGTTCCAATACTTTCTCAAATATAATAATAAACTACGCTGTAAAGTTGAGAAGCATTATAGAATTCTGTATTTTATAGTAATACAAAATATAAATTCAGTATATTCACAAAACGAAGCTGGCCGCAATTAGCTTCTTCATTTAAACTATTTATTTCAGTCTGTATAAATGTCATTAAATGATTACATACAATGATTTCATGTACTCTTGCCTTCTATATAAATATTAAAATATTAACATTCAGCATTTATGTTCCTAAAAGAGTATATTTTTATAAATATTGAAAGAAAAGTGAGCTCCAAGTTAACAGCTGATTATTTCGTAAGGAGAAATATGGCAAGAATAAGCGATAAAACCAAATTTTGATAATAAAGCTCTGTAACTCTATGTAAAGATAATTTTTGTAATCACTGCCTGATAATACTTATAAGATATAATATTACATCATTAGATTATGCTTCACAACTGAAAATTTGCGTAACACTTACGTAACTGTCAATGCATTACATATATATATCACTTACTCTTGCCTCTACATTGCTTCATAACCAAAATGGCTGGGGTTGCCTGTCGAGTTGCCCGGGCAGGGATTTTGAAGACTACTGTTCCTGGCATCATAACACCGGTAATATTCTAAAAGTCACTTATTTGGGTTATGTTTATATGTGTTATTGGTACCGACTGTTAAATATTATAAAGTAAGCCTATTACAGGTAAAATTTGGACATATAAAGGTGTCGGCTTGCGTTTGTTTACCTATGTAAGTTGTATAACGAGGGCAGAGTAGTAAGAGTATAGTCCAGCTTTTTCACTATTAGACTTGCTTCAATTCAAGGAGTTGTATGAATATGATGATTGAATGTGAAAAATAGTGTTATGTGTGTTTGTATGTAACCAGATAAAGTAGGTTACCGGTACCATACGTCATAGGGTACACTTTCGGTCCTTCGTAACCTGGGTAAACCAAGGTCGTAAATCAGCTACTCTAATATGCATCTATCTTGTAGTATGAGGAGTTAGTTCAGGTGTATAGGGGTCAGGTCAGATGTGGAGATAAGCCAACCAATGAACATAAGGAATTATGAATCTGCAAAAGACCCGTTGGCCTCTGTTCTTGCAGCTTGTGATTTAGACCCACCCTTTTGAGTCCATCTATGCTGCTTATATTTAAAAGTATATAATGGTTTTTGCACTTATTGTCTTATTTAATAACAGGCTTATTTCTTTTATTTTTGTACATGAAAATTTCAGAAACCCAGTACTGTATCTTATGTAAACTATTCATGGATTCTAATGACAAGAGGGAAAAGCAGCAGAATAAACATTGATTTACTATGATTCTAAACACTGCTATATTTATTTGTTCACAGGGAACTGCAAAATTCTCAACACTGAGGGAGATGACTACAGCCAGGAAAGCAGTAAGTGCAGTTTGTATGTTATTTGCTCAGTGGTATTGTTGTATAACTTACAATGTCTAATTTGGAAAGACAACGTCCATTTTTGGTTAACTATACGGCACAGAATAGAGTCAACACCCTGCTTGGGACATCACCAGCCTTTTCAGTCATGGAGGTACTCATAGGATCCATTATTTGTGATGTTATATCGATTTTTTTTATTGTTTATTGCAGAATTTACTGGTACCTATAAAGGAAACTATGTCCATAATTCAGAAGTAAAATCTTGGTGCTTACACTTTTTCCCTTCTGAATTTATTAACTCGGTTATATATTAGTAATGTAACAGCCAGTGTTGAGTACTTCTGCAAAATATGTAACTCGACTATTGTTATCTAGAATAGAGTAAATAAAAATACTGGTATGTTATAATTGAAGTGAATGTGTAACTGTAGATAATTTTTAACTCCTTTGTGACAAAAATTATCCTAAACTTACCCAAATTCTCTAATGGTATCGGTGTATGACCCCAGCTGTTGCACCGCCATGTGCAGTCATCTAATGGTATCCACAAATTGATCAAGAATAAAATTATATGGTATTGGAAGGGATATGGATGATTTGCATTTGTGGAACTACAAATCACAAGCCCTCTGCAGATTTGTAGTTTTGGAAGGTTTGAGTTTGTGGAAGCAACTTTCCATTTGCAGTGTGCATCACTGACAACTGGCAGATATTCTTAAGTGTGGTGATTATTTACACTAAGTATTATTCTTGTGGATTGCCCAGTAAGAAAAAAAAAATTAACTAAAGTATTGGACACTACAGGTTGCAGCAGCGTTGGGTGTGATTGGTGCTGGAGGGGCAAGTTTGGTGTATGCACTCAACCAGTCGGTGAAGGCAACGGATCTTACATTGCACACGGCCAATTTCCCTTGGCCCCATGACGGAGTGTTTTCATCTTTTGACCATGCCTCTATCAGACGTGGTTATGAGGTGAGTGACTATTGAATCTTTCAGAGTGATTGATATTTATTTTTTTTTGCTAATTTAACTTGAATATATTGTAACTCCTGTAGTTTCTGTGAGGTGATCATCTTTCTCAAATCCTTCCCATTCTTTCCTCTTAGCCTTGTTTTGGCTACATCTTCATATTATAAGCAAAGTAAAGAAATATGTCACCCATATAACAATGCTGTTCACTTCATGGACAAGATAAGATAGATAAGTTCTAGACCTGTGCAACTAATTCTAGCCTTTTCCAGAATAATGGTATATAAAGAAAACAAGTTCTCATTAATGTTGTAGGGATTTCAGGCTTAAAAATAAAACACTATTTGCCCTTCTGATAAAAGGTATTAAAGAATTGTTTAGGTTACCTCTGCTGATATGAAACCTACCAATGCAGTACTTTCAGAACCAGAATATTATGAATATATGTACTTAGTTTGGATAAAGTGAAAGAATACATATTATAGTAAAAAGAAAGAACGAGGATTTGTCATTATGGCTTGTTTCATCATACCAGTGTGCTCACTGTCTCACCACCTAATCATTTTATTACAGGTGTACAAGAATGTGTGTGCTGCCTGCCACTCCATGAAATATATTGCTTTCCGTAACCTAATCGGTGTCTCTCACACTGAGGATGAGGCTAAAGATGAGGCTAAGTCAGTCCAGGTATGATTTCATGTTTATCTTGTGATTTTGTTGTTTTCTGGGGTTTGCATTTGGTTCACTTTAAGTATTGAAACTGCTTCAGAGAAGTTAGGGAAAAATACCTAGTTTGTTCAACTGAGTAAAGTATGTGTACCTTTTCAGTTATTATATCTTGAAATTCTTTCCATCTACAATTAAATTAAGTGCATTGACATAGTACAGAATATGCCTTATATAGCCTAATATTCGTTCTTATTTACTGAAACTGTTCTGTAATATCAGTATTGAAAAGTACTGTGTTAATATTTTGTTTAGTTGGAACTCTTCATCTTTAGAGATGTCCCTAAGGCTTTTTGCATTTTAAGTTTTGCAATGTTAGTAATTAACTTAAGGGGAGGTTCTCTTGTTGGTAAATTGGAAGGTTACGTATTCTTCCAAACTATGCCAGAAAACAGACGCCCTCAATGGTACTAAAAGGGGATTTGTTTTGTGGTATTGTTTGGAGGAATCCCAAACCTTCCAATTCACCAACAAAAGAACCTTCCTTTAAAGAATTACAGTTTTAACCTTTTCAAGTCATCGATCTCCTCAGATACCGGATGGGCCTGATGAAGAGGGTAACATGTTTGAGAGGCCTGGCAAGCTGTCCGACTACTTCCCCAACCCATATGCTAATGATGAGGCAGCTCGCTCAGCCAACAATGGAGCCCTGCCCCCGGACCTGTCCTACATCACCGCTGCTCGCCACGGTGGAGAGGTGAGTGACGGATCAACTGCATCCTTTTTACTTTCTCTTTTTTTTTTTTGTAGCCTAGTTCTTCATGGTCATTAAGTGCTGCTGTGTAACATTCTGAACATTAGAATAGTACAGTAGAATGTCGTGTAATAAATTGATGCAGGAGAGGTACCACGAGAGGTAATTTCTTTGCACAAAATAGAGATATTGTTTTATGCAGTAGAGTAAATTAGTTAGGCATGGAGAAACATAAAGTACTAAATGGAGTATTGATAATAATGATTTTAGCATACTAGTCATAATGAAAAGGCTAGATAGAGAGTTACTTAAGACATGGGAAGATGTGTAATAATTATATAAATTTCTCGTCTTTCAGAATTACATCTTCTCACTGCTGACTGGATATTGTGACCCCCCAGCAGGAGTTAGTGTGAGGGAGGGACTGTATTACAATCCATACTTTGTGGGTGGTGCTATCGGCATGGCACAGGCACTCTACAATGAGGTAATGTATGGTGTCTGTTCTGATGCTTGCTGATCATGTTAGTCCCGTATCGTTACATGTTTCAGAGTATTGTTTCCTTGATTTCTCTGCACCCCAAATTACTACTGTTGCAAGAGGTAAAATTCCTAATTCTATTAGTGTAAATTTAGTGAAATTATAGTTGTTGACTGGGATTTAAAATATCATGGTAGCAGTGACAAGGAATAGGGCGATGATTATTGAAGTGAAGAAGACGTTACATGATAGTACGGTAACCTATTAATTTTTCAAACCTGTCCTAAACTACAAAATTTAAAAGACCTTACCTCCGGCAACCATCTTTCCGATTGTCAGTACAGTTTCCATCAGAGCCACTTACGGTACTGGCAATCTTCTGTCCCTCCTTTCTGATTCTTGATCACCCTCTATTCAAAGCTCAGCTAAAACTTTGGCTGCTGTGCTAGTCGTATTAAAACCCTTTTAATTAAGTAAATATCATCATCATTTAAGGCAGTTCTTTCTAGATACATTCAAATTAGATCCAGGTTAGGTAGATCTGTTGGTACTACCTGCTGCTTCCGTTCCTACAGGTGATGGAATACAGTGATGGTACTCCAGCCACCTCCTCCCAGATGGCTAAGGATGTGGCAACATTCCTCAAGTGGGCTTCAGAGCCAGAGCACGACGACAGGAAGAGGATGTCAATTAAAGTGCTCATGATCTTCTCGCTTTTGTTTGGTGTCACTTATTACATCAAGAGGCACAAGTGGTCTGTTCTTAAGAGCAGGAAATTTGCCTATAAACCACCACAGTAACTCAGGATATTGCCTCACCTAGGATACCTTAATGGATTGGATGTATCAATTGTACTACTTCCATCTTACAATACTCTCCATAGTAATGAAAATACTTCACTGGACCAAATGTATCTCAACATCAAATGGTTAAGATTTACATCAGTGTCCCAACAATTTGTTCAAAATTTTGTCTATATGTAGCAGGGAACAAGAACACCTGCTTCAGAGAATTGGATGTGAAAGTTTGTTGTATGATTTTAAGTGCTGCTCAGTCAAGACCAACTGTAGCAGTTGTGGGTTATCATGATTATATTGCTGTCACAGTTGTCCTTCCCCTGAATTTGCTGACAGTTGTTACAAGTCATATATTTTAGTACAGGATTTTTTCAGATGATGCATGTGCTGGGTAAGTGTCTTATTTTCGTTCTATGTGCTGTTAAGACCAATACAAATAATTTACATAAATCACTTATGGTTACCCTTATTGACATTTTGTTACATGTCATGCAGTATTGTTTTGAAGAGCAGCAAATACAGGGGAAGGACCCAACTGTGATCTCTAAATTGGTGTATATAGATATATTTATTTGGCAGTGATGCTGTTTACCTGCACTGCCAACTTTAAATGTACATTGCCAGGATATTAATAGAGAATTTTTAAAGATGTGTTTCATTTGACATTTATCTCTTCGGAAGTATCCTTTGTTAGTGTAAGGGATCTACTTTGGCCATCTTCACGATTGGTTATTGGTTGTGATTCTGACTTTGCATATTTTGTGATCTGTATACACTTTATGGAACCATTATTCTAGACTGTCAGAACTGAAAAGAGGAATTGTTATAGTTGAAATTTACCAGAAGAAACTTAGTATGCAAGTTCAGTAAAATGTTTTTGTCTTCCTTTCAGTGTTAAGACTTTACTGGTACACAATTTTTAGTGTTATGCATCAGTTACTACCTACCATACAGTAAACGACTAACTTTTGGTTTGTTCTAGGCTTGTTGAAATATCAGGGTCTCTTGTTGAAGGTAACTTATCGAGAAGTTGAAAGTGGCAAATTCTGACTGAAATTCAAACAGATTTTTAAACCCTTGAACCTTCAGGATTGGAGTTCATAACATAGTCTATAATACCCAGGTTGTAAGCTGAACTTCTACGGTTTCTTTGTGTGCCATTGATTTATTCTCAGTTATAGGTTTCTTGGTTGGTGCATAGATTCCATGAATATTATATCTACACAGCTGCTGTCTTTGTACAGGGGTTATATCTTGTATGGAGTATGGTTCACATGTGTAGGGTGGTTAAACTATCACAACATCTGGACAGTGTGGAATCATAGCTTTTCATCTCGTCAACTCCCCCCCCCCCCTTTTTTAACACCCAAGATCCAATTGACCTTTCAACTCTGCTCTTGTACTTGTCGTCAACCTAGTAGCAAAAACACTAACTTATTGCTTAATAGGCTATGGTAGAAGCTAAAGTGTAATGTTCCCTAGTACCTTCTCTGAATGGCATGAACAAAACCTCTTAAGTCAAGTGGGAGTTGCGTAAACTCGCGCCAAGGAGAATGTATGGAGTGCCAACAGATGAGCTTCATTCAGTACCACTACTTAACAGTTGAACCAACGGTTTTACCAATAACCTATGTCATCAATGGAGGTTTACATGACAAATGTACTTGAATATGTAAAACCAAAGGTTATCCTGATGGTGAGGAGGTGGATGATGACTCTGAATTTGGCCCATAATTATGGATTTGAATCTTTGCCATCTGCAGGTCTTCTCTTCATTTATATTAACATATATGGTAGGGTTGAAGAAAAGCTACTTGTAATGAGAAAAGGAACAATATTAAAAGTAAATGTAAGTTAGCTTCCAAAACAAGGAATGAAGCAGAGATGTTCCTAATCACATCCAGGTTATCATTAAATTAACATAAAAAATTAAAAGATCTCTTAGTTTGCTATCATCCATAGTGTCACTTTAATCATATATCCCTGGTTGGGGGGCATTGCCTGCGATATTGTGAATAGTACTTTAAATAAGGGTATCGGTACCCTTTTATTTCCCAGCCACTACCGCAGTGACCTTTATTTTATCACCTCCCTCATCCTACAGGGTCTTCTTAGGCCTAGGGTGGTCTTCATCCTCAAATTAATCACACAAAAAGGAAAGAGGAGATTGGGAGTGCAGGCAACAGGTCAGTTCTCCCCTTCAAGGAAAATAATTAGAAACATGAAGAGCATCAATGTATGCCAACTTCTCATACCCCATACCGTATACAGTTAAAGGAAAGTTCACAATGGTTTGATAATTTTTTCCCGCAACTTTTATCTTGGAAACATGGCTACAACTCTCTTCCTCTGACCACGACTGGAGAAGGAATTTATTTACCTTCCATTTATAGAACCATTTGCCCTGGAAGTAATATAATGGACAGCTAACACAAAGAAGAGCCTCAGACTAAATGAAACTTGTGTTGGGTAGCAGCGTTATATATTTTAGACAGAAGCAGTGTAACCTCGTCAGGAGTTCGACATTGTACAGTTACGGAAAAAAAAGTTCTTTAGCACTACTTTTGGCGCCCCTTCGGACCCGAGCCAATTTCGTTCCTATTTTCCACTCCCTGCATTTCCGTGTTTTTCCTTCGTGCTTGCTGTCCTTCCTTTCTGTCTAATTTTCTTTAATTACTACAAGGTCTTTCTGGCCTAACAGTCTTCTTTTTTTCTGTTTTACACTAATTTTACTCATTCCGTTGGGTATCATGTTATCGGTGTTGGTCAACATTTTGGAGGAAGAGTATTCGTATATAATGTCGGGAATGATGTACGATTATACGTGATTTGCCTGTCAAAGAAGAGGTAGTCAGGCGGGAAGAGTAGAGTAGGCCTCGGTCAACCATGTGATGTCATCGGAATCATAATAAGTACAGTGGCTTGGTGAGGCAGATTATAATTAGGCAACAGTCTAAATTAAGGTTCCAGCACGTACTGTATTGCCTGGTTTATTGTGTACACGAATTCGCATTCGCCTCCTAACACTCGCAACAAAACAATGTCTAAGCACATTACATAGTCCAACACGAAATTATTGGCACGGTTTTTATGTTCTGGGAAGTTTTGAAGACAACGTCAGGTGGCTTAAAAACAATTAAAACCCTTTATTCCTTGTGCATTGGATAAACTGAAAGGATGGGATTAACTGGGAGTGTGGAGGTATGACCTAAATTCGAGAGTGACCCTGAACGTGACCTTAGACTTGGAGGCTTGTGGGACCGGCTGAATCATTCGCTGAGGATTGTCTGATAGTGCTCAGCCTGCCCTTAAGTGCCCTCCCAGACCTTAATTATTTAGTGTTAAGTCACAAAAAACTGTATTGTCAATCTCTGCCAACGATATGATTGATAAAGAGATATGCCAGAGTTCAGTGTTGTTCCTTGGCTTCATCTTGTTCGTCTGCTTTCCGTCATCTATAAATGTCGACTATGGAACACAAACTTGTCTAGAATTCCCTCGAGAACTCTGCTTGGTCGACGAAGAGAAAACCAATACTTCACCACAAGCCAGACTATAAATCTGACGGCAGACTGGCAGCAGACATAATTTTTGTATCTCCTTTGCGACAAAAGAGTATACAGTATAGAATCAAGGTAGCGTTAACCTGAAAACATTTGCAGTATGTCTTGCTCGTCACTATTTTTACAGACTCCGAAGAATGAGGATGTTGTTGTGGGACTGAACATAATAGTTAGCGAGTAAAAGTTAATTGTGGATAAGCAGCTCCGTGTATGATGCTGACCACTTCCATGTTCTGTATAGGATATATGGGGGAGAGCGAAGGGAGCAATGCAAAATTTTTATCTTTGGAAGAACGTCAAGAGTGTTAATGAATTCCACCAATCCTGGTCATGCAGTCCAACTGAGGTTAAGGGGGTGCGAGAATAGGGGGACAGGCTTTGGGGGGGGGTGCGGGGGGTCGTGGGGGTGCGGGAGTAGGGGGACAGGCTTGGGGGGGGGGGTTAGGGGGTTGCAGGAGTAGGTTACAGGCTTTCTACCCACCCCAAGCCTGTCCCCCTATTCCTGCACCCCCCCAGTCCCCCACCCCCGCCTGTCCCCTACTCCCGCACCCCCTTAAAACAGGACGCTACCCCTCACAACATAATTATACGCCGGGATGGTGTAGTGGTATTTATTTATTTTTTTTTATTTTATTTTTAGCCTATCGACCTTGTGGAGAGAGTTAGCGTCTTCCTGTGGCGTAAGTTTGCTACACGGCCTATAGGTAAACTTTATAGGTGAACTTTATACAGGGTGATTCCTTAATACAGTATCATAAATGTATTGTCACAGCTAAACTATATGGATAATTCGACATTTAATCATAGAGACATTTTTGCTTAGAAATTATTATCCAAGCAGGTCATCATTCAATTTAACGCTTGGAATTCTGAATCATCCTGCATGTATAGTTGTATATATTGTATTCACACCATGTCTGTCCTTCCCCCACACAGTTTTCACTCTGTGCAAAATATTGACCTTGCAACTACATGGATGTGAGAATTCAACCATACTCCAACCAATTATCCCCTCCTGAAGTAAAGAGAGTTCTCCAAAAACAAGAGTTAATCTTATTACGCGTGAATCGTGTACGAATCAAAACAATTCATTCCATGTTCCCGAGTCATGCATCTCTCACCATTTTCGAGTCATTGGCTGAAAACTGTAAATACCGGTACAAGCAACAGGAAATTCAGGCTGAAGTTAGAGACTGTTTAGCTGACTGCATTGATGAGTTACCTGACGACGTACAGATACATAAGGAGAAACTTGAAGGAAAAAGCTAAAAGGAGAAATCTATGCAGGAACCACGCTGAAAACAAAAAATTGTGGAGTCAGTAACCTCGGACACTACTTTGCGAATTCTGCATTAATGCCATGAGTGTAGAAACGAAGTGATTACTAACCGCTTTAGGAACTTGTTGGTGATGGGCCTTTGTTGTTGGTGGATTAATCTTGGAAAATAATTAAATTTCTTTAAAAATACAAATGATTAACCTGTTCAGTTTGAGAGAGAAGGAAGGAAGGTGGGTGAGACGGACAGATGTAGGTATGAGGAAATAATGAAGTGTGTGTTGTGTGTGTGTGAGATCTTCGGTCAGAAGGGTGGGGAAGATTCCTCAGCTGCCCACCCAGCCTTAATAATTTCCTTCTCTTGTCCTACATGCTTTCTCTTCCTCTGACCTCGTTCCTTCGTGATATTTTTTCTTCAGCAGGAGGGCATCAGGTGTCAGGCTATGTGTCTGGTTAAATCCTTCCAACTTTCATATCTCAAAAGGGGATACATACATGCAGCCAGGAATTAGGTATGTACTGTGTGTGTGTGTGTGTGGTTTTCACAGTTTTTAGGTACCGTAGTGTTTAAGAAGTGGTGTCAGTATGTGTGTCTACCTCAAGGGAACCACATCAATGGTATAATACACTTTTGGTACATTCGAGTGCCTTGATTCCTCCAAAGTATGCCAAGAAACAGCAAGACTAAATGATCAAAATTAATGGTAGTCTGTTGCTTGGAATACTTTGGATGAATTAATTGCTCCAGATTTACCAACGCTGTACTCTTGTCCCCTTAATTATTTTTATAGCATCACAGTTCAATACGACAGTTGAAATGGTAATAAAATACTTTCCATTAATATCGATATTCATGATAATATTATATTTAAGGGGAGATTCTGTTGTTGGCAAATTGGAAGGCTACCGATTCCTCTTAACTATACCAGCAGAAAACAAACACCCTCAATGGTACTAATAGGGGATCTGTTTCGTGGCCTAGGTTGGGGGAATCAGAGACCGTCCAATTCACCAACTAGAGATTCTCCCTTTAAGTATATTGGTGATAGGAATATGATATGCGTTCATAATATATTTAAAGTGTGTCAGAAATATAGGTGGAGAAATTTTAACGACGAGAACCAACATTTTTACCATAATTTTTACACACACACATTTAGAAGACATGGACAGATTCTCTTTCTTCTTATTATTCATTATAATTTTTACACACCTACTTGCATGAATCGACAGACTTTCTTTTTCGTTTGTTTTTAAGGAAAGTTGCCTGACGTGGTTGGCTTTGCTGGCTGCTTATTGTGTGAGTTTAAGGACCCTGTGATCGTGTATGAAAACAGCTGCATTGAGGCTTCTGATTCCTCCTGACCACACGCCACGAAACAAGCTCCTTCCATATTATTATAGGTGGTGTTTCGTGGTAATATTTGAAGGACTAGTATAACTCCAATTACCCAATTGGTAAATATTGAATGAATTACCGTTATTGCGTAAGGTTTTTCTACCTTCATTACCCACTTATTTAGACCATTCTAAGACTATTTTCTTCTATGGCATTTCCTCTGCAAATGCCCCATTTCCAAAATAGGGCATATTCAAATGGGGCACTTTGAAATTAGCCTGACCTTACCTGACCTGACCTAACCTAACCTAGACCGCATCAGACTACCGGGACCTAACCTGGGCAGACTACCGGAACCTAACCTGGGCAAACTACCCGGAAATAATCGTGATAAAGTACAATAAATGACTTGGGCAAAATACTGGGACTCAGCCGGATCTGGCAACACTGCTGCAAAACGGTAATTCTTTCAATAAATACCCTCCAATTTTCTGTTTACATCACAGGGTTTCTTAAAGTTTTGCTGAGGCTTTTATCAGAAATTATTTGGTTACCTTAAAGGGAGGGGAAGTAGGACGTCCTCTGAGTCTTGTGCTGCTTGGCTGTTGGCTGTCGACGACTTTCTAACAGTGCTGCATATATTTTTTTTTTTATTATTCTTTAATGTAGGTGTCGGTTCAGTGGTATATATATGTCATGAAGTTCCTTAAATGCTGAGTCAAGGCTTGTACTAGCAAACAATTCAGGGCATAACTGGTCAAATTGAAGGTAATCATTAATTTTATTTCGTACATATGATTTGGAAAGTTGCTGACGCTTCCAGATTATATACCAGGAAACACTGATCACTTCAGTATGCGAATAGGGGAATCTGTTTTGTAGCATATTTTGGAGGAATCAACAGTCCCCCAATTCACACACACACACACACACAAAAAGACCCCCATTAAAACAAATCTTATAATTATAAACCTCTGATAATTTCATGGTGGAATAAATAAATGTACAATTCGAGTTTTAAGGGGGGTAGCATCTCTCTCTCTCTCTCTCTCTCTCTCTCTCTCTCTCTCTCTCTCTCTCTCTCGTTTACTGTACAATAATAATAATACTTTGGTAATCACGTGCTTCTGTTGTTGGCCTCCGTATATTACAGTTTTTAATCAAAATTGGCTTCATCGTTATGGTACAGCTTCCCACACATGATATTATTATTATTATTACTGTCTGTCTGTCAACAAACTATAACACTTCTTTGCTCACACTCCTTCCTGTTGTAGCTATATATTATTATCTCACACGTAGCGAGGCGAATGAATACCAACTTCATGTGTGGCCAACGGTACACTCTTGGATCAGGGACAACACCGCGTGGAATGTCCGCAGAGTTTATTCCCCAATCAGTAAACAAACAAACCTACAAGAGAGAAGAAGATTTAGGGCTTTATGCCTATCGACTCATGGTGTTGGTCATTAAGGCAGTCAAGTCTTGTTACATCAACACATCTTCCCCCAGTCAACAAAAACCTACAAGAATGATAATGCTATAGTTTTTAGTACTGTAGATTTTGGCCTTGAAGGTGACGACCCATACAAATTCTAATAATGTACACTTGCGGTCAGAAATTGTGTCCCGATCCCCTGGCAAGATGAATCGCAAACAGCCTATAACTTTGAACAACAACTGTGCGTCTCCCTACAACACACATTTGTTCAAATCATCAAAGCTTGGCTAGTTGCAATTCATCGTGCCAAGGGATCAGGACAAAAATTTTGTTTATATAAAATTTTTGTATTATATAAATAATTTTTTTTATATAATTTTTTTTATTTATATGTTACAGGATTGGAAGACCTACATCACACCACAACTGCTCGTTGCCTGGTTCGACCCCGAAAAGGATGCGAGGAGAGACCAAGACCTGGTCGGTTTTTGAGTGTACAGTGTGTTATGAAGCTCCAGATTCCGTCTTTAACATATTCGGCCGTCTGCACCAAATTTTGTTTTTTTATAAAAAAAAAAAAAAATTAATTTTTTTTTATATAAAAATTTTTTAAAATTTTTTTTATATAATATTTTTTTATATAAAATTTTTTAATATAACATTTTTTTTATATAAATTTTTTTTTATATAAAATTTTTTTTATATAAAATTTTTTTATATAAAATTTTTATTATATAAAATTTGTTTATATAAATTTTTTTTTATATAAAATTTTTTTTATATAAATTTTTTTTTATATAAAATTTTGTTTTATATAAAAAAAAATTTTATATAAAAATTTTTTTTTATATAATTTTTTTTTTATATAAATTTTTTTTATATAAAATTTTTTTTATAAAATTTTTTTTTTATATAAAAATGTTTTTATATAAATTTTTTTTTATATAAAAATTTTTTTATATAAAATTTTTTTTATATAAAATTTTTTTATATAAATTTTTTTTTTATATAAAATTTTTTTTTATATAAATTTTTTTTTATATAAAAATATTTTTTATATAAATTTTTTTTTTATATAAATTTTTTTTTATATAAAATTTTTGTTTATATAAAATTTTTTTTCTATAAAATTTTTTTTTATAAAATTTTTTTTTTATATAAATTTTTTTTTTTATATAAATTTTTTTTTATATAAATTTTTTTTTATATATAATTTTTTGTTATATAAAATTTTTTTTATATAAATTTTTTCTATATAAAAATTTTTTTATAAAATTTTTTTTTATATAAAATTTTTTTTATATAAAAAATTTTATATATAAATTTTTTTTTATATATAATTTTTTTTATATAAATTTTTTCTATATAAAATTTTTTTAATATAAAATTTTTTTATATAAATTTTTTTTTATATAAAATTTTTTTTATATAAAATTTTTTTTATATAAATTTGTTTTTATATAAAAATTTTTTTTATATAAATTTTTTTTTATATAAAAATTTTTTTATATAAAATTTTTTTTATATAAAATTTTTTTTATATAAAATTTTTTGTATATATAATTTTTTTTTATATAAAATTTTTTTTATATAAAAATTTTTTTATATAAAATTTTTTTTATATAAAATTTTTTTTATATAAAATTTTTTGTATATATAATTTTTTTTTATATAAAATTTTTTTTATATAAAATTTTTTTTATATAAAATTTTTTTTATATAAATTTTTTTTTATATATAATTTTTTTTATATAAAATTTTTTTTATATAAAATTTTTTTTATATAAAATTTTTTTATATAAATTTTTTTTATATATAATTTTTTTTATATAAAATTTTTTTATATAAATTTTTTTTATATATAATTTTGTTTATATAAAATTTTTTTTCTATAAATTTTTTTTATATAAAAATTTTTTTATAAAATTTTTTTTTATATAAAATTTTTTTATATAAAAATTTTTTTATATAAATTTTTTTTATATATAATTTTTTTTATATAAAATTTTTTTTATATAAAATTTTTTTATATAAAAATTTTTTTTATATAAAATTTTTTTTATATAAAATTTTTTTTATATAAAATTTTTTTATATAAATTTTTTTTATATATAATTTTTTTTATATAAAATTTTTTTATATAAATTTTTTTTATATATAATTTTTTTTATATAAAATTTTTTTTCTATAAATTTTTTTTATATAAAAATTTTTTTATAAAATTTTTTTGTATATAAAATTTTTTTATATAAAAATTTTTTTATATAAATTTTTTTTATATATAATTTTTTTTATATAAAAATTTTTTTATATAAATTTTTTTTTATATAAATTTTTTTATATAAAATTTTTTTTATATAAAATTTTTTTTATATAAAATTTTTTTTATATACAATTTTTTTTTATATAAAATTTTTTTTATATAAAATTTTTTTTTAAATAATTTTTTTTTTATATAAAATTTTTTTTATATAAAATTTTTTTTTATATAAAAAATTTTGTATATAAACAAATTTGTATAATTTTTTTTTTTATATAAAATTTTTTTTATATAAAATTTTTTTTATATAAAATTTTCTTTATATAAAATTTTTTTTATATAAAATTTTTTTTATATAAATTTTTTTTATATAAAAAATTTTTTATATAAATTTTTTTTTATATAAATTTTTTTTTTTATATAATTTTTTTTTTTATATAAAATTTTTTTTTATATAAAATTTTTTTATATAAAAATTTTTTTATATAAAATTTTTTTTATATAAAATTTTTTTTATATAAATTTTTTTTTATATATAATTTTTTTATATAAAATTTTTTTTATATAAAATTATTTTTTATATAAAATTTTTTTTATATAAAATTTTTTTTATATAAATTTTTTTTATATAAAAAATTTTTTATATAAATTTTTTTTTATATAAATTTTTTTTTTTATATAATTTTTTTTTTTATATAAAATTTTTTTTTATATAAAATTTTTTTATATAAAAATTTTTTTATATAAAATTTTTTTTATATAAAATTTTTTTTATATAAATTTTTTTTTATATATAATTTTTTTATATAAAATTTTTTTTATATAAAAAATTTTGTATTTAAAAAAAACATTTATAAATTTTTGTTTATATAAAAATTTTTTTATATAAAATTTTTTTTATATAAAATTTTTTTTATATAAAATTTTTTTTTATATAAAAAATTTTGTATATAAACAAATTTTTATAATTTTTTTTTTTTATATAAAATTTTTTTTATATAAAATTTTTTTTATATAAAATTTTCTTTATATAAAATTTTTTTTATATAAAAATTTTTTTATATAAATTTTTTTTATATAAAAAATTTTTTATATAAATTTTTTTTTATATAAATTTTTTTTTTTATATAATTTTTTTTTTTATATAAAATTTTTTTTTATATAAAATTTTTTTATATAAAAATTTTTTTATATAAAATTTTTTTTATATAAAATTTTTTTTATATAAATTTTTTTTTATATATAATTTTTTTATATAAAATTTTTTTTATATAAAATTATTTTTTATATAAAATTTTTTTTATATAAATTTTTTTTTTTATATAAATTTTTTTTATATAAATTTTTTTTATATCAAAATTTTTTTTATATAAAAAATTTTGTATTTAAAAAAAACATTTATAAATTTTTTTTTATATAAAAATTTTTTTATATAAAATTTTTTTTATATAAAATTTTTTTTATATAAAATTTTTTTTATATAAAATTTTTTTTATATAAAAATTTTTTTTATATAAAATTTTTTTTATATAAAAAAATTTTTATATAAAATTTTTTTTATATAAAATTTTTTTTATATAAAATTTTTTTTATATATAATTTTTTTTATATATAAGTTTATTTATATAAAATTTGTTTTATATAAAAACATTTTTATATAAAATTTTTTTATATAAAATTTTTTTTATATAAAATTTTTTTTTATATAAATTTTTTTTTTATATAAAAATTTTTTTTATATAACATTTTTTTTATATAACATTTTTTTTATAATATTTTTTTTTATATAAAAAAAATTTTTATATAAATTTTTTTTTATATAAAAAAAAATGGATATAAAATTTTTTTTATATAAAATTTTTTTTTATATAAAACACCTTTGTTCGAATCATCAAAGCTTGGCTAGTTGCGATTCATCGTGCCAAGGTGTCAGGACACAATTTCTGACCGCGAGTGTACAATACCAGATTTCTTATATAAATTTGCACGCGTAGTCAAACTTGCAACTGCTGGCTACTAGGTGTGGATACTTGGGAGAACACACACACACAAACACACATTACTGAAGAGAAAAAGAAGTGCAAAAACAGTAAAGAGGAAATTAAGGTTAATTGTAGTTTATGTGTATATGCAAATGTGAAGGAAATGCTCGTAAACAAATGTGACATAAATAAAGAAGTGTTGGTTAGTATATACAGGTTCTCTTGTTGGTAGAGCGTTCATCAGTCTGAGTGAGGCAGTTTTTGTCGGTCTGTTTCTATCTCTGTCACAGTCTCTCTCTCTCTCTCTCTCTCTCTCTCTCTCTCTCTCTCTCTCTCTCTCTAAGTTGAATGTAACAGAGAATTCAGAAGTAAAAATTAAACGTATAAAATAACTGAGAGAGAGAGAGAGAGAGAGAGAGAGAGAGAGAGAGAGAGAGAGAGTGAGAGGGAGAAAGAGAGAGAGAGAGAGTAGTACATCACCCTGTGTGTGTGTATGTGTGTGTGGTGAATTTTCTTTGAGTGTGACTTCACCATACATACCACTATAACATACACACACACAATGGTCAGCCACGTTCCTATCATTCCTTAAGGAGGTATAGTAAACAATGTTGGTAAATCTGGAGTGACTAGCTGATTCCTCCAAACTATTCCAAGCAACAACAGAACACCATTATTTTTGTTCATCTCGTCCTATTTCCTGGCATTATACCTTTTTCTATACCAATATCTATACTTATACCAATTTCTACTATTTATACTTTTATCTTGGGAAAACAGAACTTGTAACTGGAACTAAAATTCTGTGCAAAAAATAATGACTCACAAGTTTAATACAGTATGAGAATATAACCTATAATGCGTTTGGAGTAAGCTGATAATAGAGTACAATAATAATAATAATAAAAAAAAAAAACACTCAGTCACGTATGCGTTTGTGTGTGAGAATTGTGTTTTTCTTTTCAGGTGAGATTCTCTTGATGGTGAATTAGAAGGTCTCTGCTGATTCCTCCAAACTATGCCACGAAACAGATCCCCTAATAGTACTAATGAGGGCGTCTGTTTTCTAGTACAGTTGTTTGGAGGAATTACTAGCCCTCCAATTTACCAACAAGAGAATCTCCCCTTAATTTGATGAGACTAGTGAGACAAAATATGCGTGAGAACTGTTGACGGGAAGGAGGCTACGCAAGTGGAGTATAGCCTAGGGAGTCAATTCTCAGGTGGAAAAGTGGACCCAAAGAGCTTCAGTAGGTCAGCATTCACATTGCCTAGGGAGGGGAGGGGAGGGGAAGGGAGGAATGGGCAGAGGTGGTCACGGGAGGGAAGGGAAGGGGAGGGATGGGAAAGTTGGAGTGCGTAGAGGAGGAAAGGAGAAGTTTTGGAAGGAAGGTTATAGGTCAATGTTCACGTCGTCTGTCTGCATGGGGAGGGGAGGGGTGGGGTGGAATTGTCACGGGAGGGGAGGGAGGGGAGGGGAGGGAAAGTTGGTGTGAGTAAAGGAAGAAAAGGAGGTAGGGGGAGCTAGGTTTTGGAAGGGATGAAGATGATGATAATGTTGATGGAAAGAGATACAGGGAAGAGAGAGGAGGTTTGAGTATAGGGTTGATGAGAGGATGGAAGGGAAGGTTTACGCATGTAGGGATGATAAGCGAGAGGAAAGGGATAGGTTTTGCAAGGAGTGATGAGGTGAAAGGAAGAGAGGTTTGAGTAGGGGGAATGAGAGGATGGAAGGGAAAACCTGTGCATGTATAGAGGTGATAAGGGAGAGGAAAGGGGTAGAGTTTGCAAGAAGTAATGAGGAAAAAGGAAGAGAGGTTTGAGTAGGGGGAATGAGAGGATGGAAGGGGTGGCTATATGAATGAGTGGTAGGAAGAGAAGGCTTGGGTCGAGATGATAATGAAGAGTTACGAAATGTGTGCTGCAGCAGGTGTGGGACAGAAGGGAGAAAGCTATAGGTGATAATAAAAAAACTGAGAGGGTATGGAGGACTAATCTAGTTTTTGACCCACTAACCCAATAATCACTCCCTGTGTAGCCTATGTGGGGTCAGGTAAGTGCAATATAATACTAGATTAACTATAGAAGGACACACGACCGAGGTGCATGCCTTCACAAACGCCCATAAAACTCCACGTGCGTAACCAATCCATATTTCAATTTCATTCTTTTAACAATGGAATTCCAAAAAAAAAAAAAATGTCCCAAAAAATATCCATTACCAAGACAGAAACTTTTCACTTCTAGGACATATATGACTATACTCAATCATCCTGTGAAGTTTGATCGAAATTCGCCTTACATATCTTTTTCATTAACCAACCAACCATCCAACAAACAAACAAACAAACATGAATGTGTGAAAAGATAATCTTAGGCCAACTCACTTAGCGAAGGTAATAGCAGTTGTGGAATATATATCCTACTGTATAATATAAAAATAATTAACATGTATTTGTATTCCAGTGCATGTGCAGTTCAATTATACAAACAAAATTGATTATTAAAACACAAACAATTTATTATTCCTTAGGCTTGGGGTTCCTTATTTAGAGTAGCATGGTTAGACATCCTATACTGATCATGTACAATCATAAGCCTCACATCCTCTGTACATCACAAAAGGAAAACACCTACTGTGACTGACAAACACTTTCTATCACTTGAATTAACTTTCTCATCCTGCTGGAATCTTTTCTCTCTCACGGAAGATGAACCCACAAAATTCCTATCATAGTGTTGTTTCTTGCACCGTCAGACAAATTATAGGTGAGGTTGACTGAAGTAGAATATATTAGATTTGTATTCATCTACTACTATGGGGGGAGGGGGGCCTGGGGGGGGGGAGTTCAGTATTGGCAAATTTGGAACAATTAATTTCTCCAAACTATTCACATCAACAGGTCACCATCATTTTTTGTTTAATTTGGTTCTGTTTCCAGACAAGATACTTTTTCAGGAATAGAGGTAGACCTAGTCCAATATATCAAAAGAGTACTATCCCCTTAATAGAGACAAAAACAAACAAGAAAGAGTTTAGACGGAAGTAAATAGTAGGTTAAGTGACATCGCATCCCCCCCTTAAAAACTCCCAAGGAAGGAAGAAAGAATGAGACGTGGAGGAAGACGGCCCAGAGAGGAGTGTGAGAGAGGAACCGGTTACTGTTTATGATCAGACACTTGGTAGGTAGGGTGTGGCAGTGTGGGAGAGAGTTGGATGTGGGGGATATTCTCTGTGTGTGTGTGTGTGTGTGTTCATACCCAATTTTCCTCTCTCTCTCTCTCTCTCTTTCTCTCTCTCTCTCTCTCTCTTTATGTGTGAGTGTGTGTATAAGAGAGAGAGAGAGAGAGAGAGAGAGAGAGAGAGAGAGAGAGGAAAATTGGATATGAACGAGAAAGAGTAAAGAGTTGGTAGATCAGTAGGGTTTATTCTAAGGAAAATTTACAACTGCACAAACTCTGATGCGAGGCCCGAACGACCTAAACCAGTGGTTCCCAAACCGGGGGGCGCGGCTTTATGATTTATGTAATATGTATGATTGCATTATATGGTAAGGTTTATGAAAATAAAAATATGTTCTGGTCAGCTATCAGTGTCTTCTATTGTGGTTCCTTCCTAGTTTATGACACCATAGCCATGCAAATTCAAACAAAGTACAAATTTACAACTGCACAAATCTGGATTTACAACTGCACATTTTGAATTTACAACTGCACAAAAGGGGTACAACTGCACGTTAGAATAAACCCTGTGGTAGATATTGTCTTCCCGTCATTATCTCTCATTGTGCCCAGTCATGCTCTTACAGGTATTTGCACTATAAGTAAGCCCTAGGGTTAAATTTGATTAAAGAAGGGAAATGAAGTTTACTAATGATGTTATAGTCCACGTGTTCATGTTCTTGTGACATGGGATAATAATTATACAGGGAACCACCGAGCGATTTGATAAGTAAACAAAAAAACAGTGAACTTATATCAACTAATAATCCCATAGGCTTCTGGTACACGTTGATGAGGAAATAACATGACAACAGCTGGTCAGAGTTATCGAATGTTGACAGGAAATGCAGTCGCCAGTCCTCAATCCTACCTATCTTTTGTGGTTATCTTAATTGATGGTTCATATGCCAGGTCACGGGGTAAATAAAGACCGTCAAGAGCCAATTTTCTCATAGGTTCCTTAATCCCCAACTCTATCAATACGCTATAAAGCAGGTAAAGCCCCACACCACCTTCACTGAACCAATTAATTTAACCAAGCCCCGGGGCCCGACTGTCACACGGAGGAAAAAGGGTTGGGTGTTTATGTTAATATGTGGTTTCCATTTTTATTACTGTAGGGGAATATTGCCGGCTATGGAGGTGGTGCAGGCAGTATTTAGACTCTTAGAGGATCAAATTCGAGGTCCCTTTGGTCTCGTTTCAAGCGCTTTTAACATTTTAAGTACAGTACATACCTCGTCTACTCGTATAATATTATTTATCTTGCTTTAGCTCTTCTGGCTGCACTGGGATTCTATATAAGATTTTATTGATACGAAGGGTTATACGAAAACTAAATTAATGCTCAAACATCTTTTAAGTCTCTTAGGCTATGTGAAAAATAAAGCGAATATTAATTAAGTGAGAGATGAATGGATTGTTGGAAGAATGAGTAGCCTAGCGCATGTGATGATGTGAGCTGAAATAAAAAACGAGTATGTTAATGTCCAAGACTTCACATCTTGTGTTACAGATGAAGCTCCTTTAATACACAAAAGGAGAAGAGAGAAAGAAATGAACAAGTTACTCACCTTAGGAAAGAGAAGTAAGTAAGTGTGCCATGCTGTCCCCCGCTACTCACAGCTCCTTGTTAAAAATGTGACAGTGAACATTGACTACCTTACCGAATCAGACCAACTCGGTTATGATGGTCTTGTCAATATGTAAGGTTGTAGAGTCATAATTCTTTAAAAATATAGAGTAGAACCGAAACATAAGGGAATGGTACTTAGATGCACTGTACCTGCTTCCAAATAGGTTACGTTAGCCAAAAAGTCATCAATTATAAGCAACTTGTTTTGCTTTGCTTATTCCTTATTGGAAAACTTCACATGTCCGATTCCCTTTGTTTTTGTAAATAAAAACTATTTATTTTCTTTGGTACAACCTACTTAATGATAATAAAAAATAATATACTTTTGGACATAGAAATGAGCCAATCCATTCCCAATCAGGTAAATACATATGTGAGTGACAATAATGACTCCTATAACTTTACACCGAAGTCACGACAAACCAGAAACTGTGGACAAACATAATGGCTGGCAGATTGTTTACTTTACAGGTGTCATGCTCAACGTCTAATTACTTATTAATTATTAGACATTACTTATTACTTAGTAGACATTAGACATTACATATTAGACATTGGTCATGCTCATGACCGCTGCACCAAGAATTCGTGGAAAAATATGAGTGTTGCCAAGTATGGAATTTTTTTCCCTAGACTTGGGGAATTAGAGGTACCAATGGAGAAATTATATAAAGGTCGCTCAAGAGTAAATGGGGAAATTTCTACCAGATGAAATATAAAAAAGATGGTAAATGTGCGACTATCTTCAGGAGTAAACAACCAGGAAATTTGTGAGGTAAAAAGGGAAATTCTGATGTTGTTGAAGTTGGGGAGATTTCGTCAAGCAGACCTGGCAACACTGACGCCAGGACATGTTTTGTTATTCATTGACGAGTGACATAAAACTTAAAAAAAGGAAAAATATCACCATTCAAGGAGGAAATTTCATTGACGACGCTTCCTCACGTTAAGTAAGGGCAAGACTGGCAAGTACTGAACTATTATAACTACAGTACTAGGAAATTTCAAGGCAAGTACTGCCAGTGAACTATTATAACTACCGTACTATAAAATTTTGAATGGCGTCAATAGCAGGTATATTTTATTGGGGTCTGTATAATAATGGGCAGGTAATTTAAGGATGGTGGCGGCTTGTTATTATATCTACTACATAATTGGCAGTGCTTAGAATGTAATAGATACGAGGATACAGTACATTACATTACATTTTTCTGTGACGAGTATGAATTGCACCCGAGGCACTGGGGAGGGTAAAGTGAAAAAGTTTATAAGTGTATTTTTGGCATTTTGGGAGATAATGATTCCTCCAAACTATTCCCAACAATAGGCCACCATTATTTTTGTTAATCTGGTCCGGTTTCCTGGCATACTTTGGAGGAATCGAGGCGCTTTAATGTACCTACCAAACGTATACTATCCTCTTAACATGGTGTTCATGTTCTCGGGAGAGCATTGATTTCAATTACCGACCTGGCGAAGTTTCACAGTGACTGTACATACTCAAAGGCCAGTCAGTGAGTAGCCTACCTACCAGAAAAGAAGGTCAGAAAGAGGCCTGTCTAACAAGAAAGACAGAGAATGGCTTTTCTGACCGTTTTCTAGTTCAAGGCCGTATGTGTTGCTGGTACTACTACATTTTTTCAGCCCAGGTCAGATAGGAAAGGTAATTGCATTTTTTTTATGCTGTAATATAAAAACAACACACAAAAAATTCCTCTGCCATATGTTAGAGGTTAATCGTGGAAAGGCATTTTAGCGAGCTAGGTCATACAGGCCATTATGTCCCCAGGGAGGAATGCTGTTATTGGGTATTTGTGAAAAACAGTTCCACTTGGACTTTTCAAACACTTTATATCTATATATACTTTCTTTTTATTCATATTTTTGGATGTTGTGTTCATTTTTGATCAAATCTATTGTGAGATAAGAACCTTTAAGCTGACATGACCTCATATAACCTAATCAAACCAATTTAGCCTTAACTAGGACTACGGGATTTTCTGGGGCTAGGTTAGGCGAGGTTAAGTCAAATAATGTAACTCGAATACAACACATATAACTCCAAAGGAGCTTTTCGAAGAATAATACAGCTACAGATATATTTATCTAGGTGAAAATATACCGGCTCCTGCATTTAACATCATTGCATTTTCTTTAAGTGTAATGCAATCTAAGACAAAGTACAACAAAAAATAACTACTTGGTTCTTCTATGTAATTAATAAACATTGGAATGTACGCGAAACGTGTATCTAATGGTGAAGTACTTTTTATTCTGCATTTTCACCAAGTTGAAACAAAAATTTACAGCAGTCTCTCTTCCCGAATAAAAAATCCAAATGAGGATATTTTCATTTGGATTGGCTACAACAGGCAGCCATGGGCGACACCTGGAAGTCTGCCCACCTTGGCACGCAACCACTGACCCTACCCTCACCCAAGGTCCTACCCCTGACCGTCTGACAAGCTGAGGCAACCAGCCAACCCGTCAGTACTTCTATTAAATGCAAACTCCAAGTCGCCAACCAACCAGTCATACAGACAGAGTGCGTGCGGGTGGGTGGACGCTCTCACTTACTGCAAGCCAAGGAGGTAAGGTGGCAAGCTGTGTGTGGACTCGAAATATTTTCATTGTACCCAACTTCCGGAAAACTGGATGTTCCTGTTTTATAAAAGCCTCTTGCATTATTCCTATCATACTGTACTGTCTCTCAGACGTAGGATGTTGTATATAATTATGGGAACTTTAAAAATATTGGGCGTGAATAGTGTTAGCCTATCCAACAAGAAAAGTCTCCTGATCGAACTTGAATGTATATTACAGCATCATGACTTCAGTACGTTACTAACTTGTTTTAGATATACTTACGCAAAGTAATCGAAGGTTTAATTATCAGTGTGTGTGTGATCTATACGACTTGGCACAGCTCTCAAAAGTGAAATGACAGGCACAAACTAATGGTTGGAAAATTATTTGTAATTATGATACTTCGTGAATGTTATAAATAGGTTGTCTGCACCTAAATAAGAGATAATGATAATAATAATAGATAGAAAAGAGTAAAAAGCGTGACACCTTTGCAAAAAGAAATTGAAATTGAGTAAAGAACAAAAGCGTATGAAGAGGAGCATTTATTGTGTCACTACCGCTTCTTTAGGTCAAGGGCATTTTCTTAACAATTTGTAGATTTTGGATAGTTTGAGGGAAGTATGCTTACAGTACGTATATATACACTGCAGTTACATATACATTTGCGTGTTCTCCCAAAAGGGCGAGGCTGCATAGGCGTTCATCACCCTACTCTGGATTACTTAGTACAGTACATAATGTTCATTTATTGTTTGAATCTCTAGGCATACCTATACTGAGTGAGTTCATACATCGACGCACATGGTATACAATGCATAGAGTGTACGCAAAAATGCATAGAACTATATATATATACACACAATGGGATTCTAGACGTACAAATACTGAGTTCAAACAGTATACACGAATACACTGTCAAACAGATTAGGCTAATGTGGATACAATGACCCCGTTTTTAAACGCACACTCGTACATGTTATTCATTATATGCACAAATATTACCAAGTATCAAGTAGAAAAACAAGAGTATGTTTATACAGTATGAATAATGCACATACGTATAGTATAGAGAGGGTCAAAATATAATACAGTCCTTAAGTTTGTATTTTTCTTAATTTTTCATCTACCGTATTAGTCCATTATTCATCATTCATATTATCTGATCAGTAACATTATTTATACTGACATTTCTTTATTGAACAAGATTGGGAAACTAGAAAAACCTCGATAGTGGTGCAAAGTATGTGTGTGGTCCTCGTGCGTTGCATATACAATACGTCATTTTCTCTTACACTGTTACCTTGGCCACTCTCCCACATAAATATTCATAGTCAAGTGTCCTCTTTGTGTATAGCGACTCTTTCCAATTGATTTTCTCTGGGCTGTAGATATTAAGTGTTTTTGCTAGAACAATTATCTGCAAATAATTACTCGTTGTTCTGCTTGCATAATTGAATTTAATTTAGTCATTATCATTCTGGGTTTGAATATTCCTTATCTTTATTTGCTTAAGAGTTTAGTAAACACTCGTGATCTCTATATAGTACATTGTGCCTCCAATTGGCAGCCTTTACAACTTCTTCAGTTCTTTCATTACCCCAGATCCCCACGTGTTCTGAAATGCATGTAAGCTTTATGTTTCATCCCTCAGGCACTATGTCTTTACATTGGTTCGACACTCGATATTTCATCATGCTTCTCCACTCCATTTTTTTCACTGGTCTCGTTTTTATCACTGCTGCCTTTTTCTGTCTCTGACTGTACTATGCCTCCTAATTTGTTTCTGGAGTGAACTCTTCCTCCGACGTTTCCTCCATATTGCTCGGATCTATTTCTTTCACCTTATCTTGTACAATAATGTGTATGTATGTATGTATATTTGTTGTTCAGTGATATAGGAAGCGGTGCAGCCTACAGAGTCAGACCACCACCTTACCACACTTTTTGATATTCGTAGTTACGGTCACTGAACGTTCACCGTCGCGTCCTGTTTCGACCAAGGTCAACTCACAGGATCGGAAGTAACGGAGGTGACACGTAAAGTATTTGGGGTCCATGTGCAGATGAAAGAGGACTACCGGTGTGCATGTGTAGGTTTGCGTTCAGCACTGTTTCTCCATTTTAGGACTATATTGGGTCCAACCAGATTCACAATTATCCTAAATTTCTCACACAACAAATTGGATGACGATGGAAAATGTGAATCCAGTTACATTTTCCCGTTTGTGTGTAGACAATTTTTACACCTATAGAATATCGAAGTAGTGGTCCTTGCAGTTCCTCATGATACACAGACCACCGATAATAATGAGTGTGCACTGACAACTGAGACACAGGTATTCAGTAATCCTTTAAGCATTTAAGAATGTTTTAAAAGTGATAGAAAAAGTACGAGAATTGTAGGGAAGTGTACCTGGTACGGCGTGGCATTGTAAGGCAAGGAAAACAACTCGCACACCAAATCAACTACATTTAGGCTATATGCTGGTGAATCCTACGGGTGGTATTATTAACTACTTCGAGGGAAAGTTTTCTTCGGCGCTCAGTTCCCGTTATTTTGCAGCACGAATTGCGCGACGAAGAAGTTTAATAATTCGACCCTATTATCTCCTAAGTCTTAGATTGCTTTAGTCAAGGCAACGCATAAACCCTATTATTTATAGAGTAGAGTGGCGCTCATTGATAGTGAGGGTTGGAACCAGGCACAGACATAAGGGAAAAGGGAGACACGATTCCGACTAAATGGAAGCGTTAAATAGATCTGAGTTTTTATGGTGTTTTAGCGGTGAGTGAGAAAGTGTGATCAGGAAAGCGACGTTTTGTTCTCGGTGCACGCACATTTTCATAAAGAAAATACAATTAACTTTTGATAAGGAGATCTAAAGAAGATGATTAATGGTGAGAGAATGGATCAAGAGTGGAACATTTAATGGTAATAAAAGAAAATTATGAATACAAACTACCCGGTATATTTCTCTTTCATTCATCAAACTGATAAGTTTTCAATGTTTATATCTCTTGTTACATTCATTAAGAGGAAAGTACAGTGTTTGTAAATCTGGAGAACTAATTCCTCCAAACTATTCCAAGGAACAAGACACCATTATTTTTGTTAATCTGGTCCTGTTTCCTGGCATACATATAGAGAAGGAAATATAGAGAGGAGGGATATCTAGCAGAACCTCTAAGTGGACAGCCTTGCCTTTATTGTTACTTAATCCATAAACCATATCTCTGAGTGGGACTAAGAGAATTAGAGCTGAAAGTAAAGACAGTCTCGTCGCTCTGTCGGTCAAGGTCAGGATGAAAAAGGGTTCAATTGATACCCATAGAGAAGAGGTTGATGTTGTCTGGTGTGGTCATGTCTGCCTTCCTCTCACTTTCTTGTTCTTCCCCACTTGTTGGATACCGGTGCTACTCTTCCCCCCCATCCCCTCCCCACCTCCTTACATACAGTACAGTCGTCGCCAAGAAGTGGTTATCAACAGGTTTTCAGTTTATTTCTATCACTGAGTGTTTGTACCATTGCAGTTTGTGTGGGTTAGAATCGAAAACCTTTGAATGTTCTGCCATCACTTCTTTCGGTGACTGTGCACGACATTATTATTATAACTTGTTTTTTCATGCATGGATAACTCGTAGAATGCGACAACAAGAGAAAATTTGCCAACTCTAAGCTGTGTCGGAACATATAATGCCTATTTTTGTCTCTATGATTTATAAGCTTCATGAAGGAACTGAGTTTGATGTTGCTAAGGTCGGCCGGTAGAATTGGCCTGGGGTGTTGTTGCTTTGTAGTGATTTTTGTCACGTACTGTACACACACGGAAGTTACCTTTGCCCCTTCAGGTGTATGTAAGAATGTGCCTCCCATTACACAAACGCAAAACAGATGGCTGGAAAAGTAGACAATAGGGAAGGAAAATTAATGTAACGTGGGCTGTGGTAAGATCACTTTTTTTTACTGTGTGTGTGGGGGGGGGAGGTGTTTATTGATGTGTGTAAGTGTGTAGATTGATAAAGTTGCAATAAGTGGTGTGTAAAATTGTGAAAGAGGTGAGGCAAGTGTGAGAAATTTCGGGTTTTCGTGGTTCGTTGGGAGGGTTGAGGTTGGCCAGATATATTGTAGGTGCTTGGGTGGAGTTTTGGGAATGAATGGCGAGTGTGGAGAAGGATTCGAGGTCTTGGTTGAGTCCCGTGGAGTATAAAGTTATAGATGGTAAGAAACACTAACACAAGGAAGGAGTAGAGTGTATTTTGATGGAGGTACAGTCACGAGCATAACTTTCTTTACCCCCATGGCGAAAATGAGGTCGAAGTTGTGGTTGGAGAAAGGCCAGAAAGACGAACACTGGGAGTCAGTATGTCAGGACGGCATAAAATTTGTTGTATTCAAGTGAACACCTCTAGTGACATGAAGCATCATCCCAACATTATGAACTGGTCCATTTTTGTTCGTCTAGTCCAGTGGTTCTCAACTCGTTTCTGTCCACGGACCACTAACCCAATAAAAACAATGTCGTCGTCTCGTGGACCATTTAAATTTTGAATGTCATCTCGGTGGTATTTCATGATTATAGTTTACATTATGACGGCAGTATTTTAATGTAGTGCAAACATTTTTTCGAGGGAGAGCACAAATTTGGGCATCTCTAGTTACTGTTAAGGGTGTCCAGTATACAGACGTCCCGGGCGTTTCGGGATGTGCTATCGGACAAAGCCCTGTGGACCACTTGAAAAGTCACCATAGACCACGAGTTGAGAACCACTGGTCTGGTCCATATCCAACCACGACTTCGACCTAACTCTCGCCAGGGGGGGTAAAGAAACTTATGCTCGTGACTGTACAATGATACAGTTCTTCGTGCTCACTTCAGCTTTAGGTGATAGTGAAGATAAAAAAAAAAAAAACACACTGGGTGAATGTATTAAAGTAAAAATTTGGTGCATTTGCATAATTTCCCAAGCCAATTACGAAGTGTAATGGAAAAACCGTGACAAATTTTATTACCGCGAATGTATATACTTAAACATGACTGTGATGTATTTTGTACCATGAAAGTAGAAAGGAATAACTATTTTCTAGTTTCTTTACCCAGAATTTTTGTTTGGTTAAATATGGGTACCGTATATATCTCTTTGAGTTACACAACTTGGTGTAGACCTAATGTACAGTTGCGGACAATAATTCCTTTCCACTGTAATGGTATATCTAACCTCTGTAATGAATCTTTACCCTGAAAAGGTTGGGAGATTCATTACAAAGTGTCAATAATAGGCTACCATTAGAGAGGAAAGGAATTATTGTCCTCAACTGTACATACACACTCATATCGTAAAAATGCAAAAGGCTTAAGAATAAATGGCAATCAATAGATATAATTATGAAGTGCATTGAAACCAAACGACAATATTAGTAGCCTTTTACACCTGAGGCGGGGCAAGTTACAAAACAGTTTCACGCCCTTATTTATTTTGTATTGTTGGAGTTTGGGTACACGTGTCTGTTGCCCTGGATATCTGAAATGAAAGACACTCTTGTTGTTAGTTCAAATACAATTGTCATCACCACATTTCCTTGTTCATATACCCGCAAGGGGAACTAATAAGTGACACAGACTGGCAGAGAAATGGATGGATGGATGGAGAAATGAATCGAGAAATGGATGGATGGATGGATGGATGGAGAAATGGATGGATATATGGATGGATGGATGGATAAATGAATGAATTGATAAATGAATGGAGAAATGAATGAATGGATGGATGGAGAAATGGATGGATAGATGGAGAAATGAATGAATGAATAAATGGATTGATGAATGAATAAATAGATGGAGGGATGGGTAAGTCTGCAGTGCCAACTTACCATACAGTCATATAATTACGTCCCCCCTTGTGTGGTTTAGAAGAAGAAACAAGGTACTCTATAATGAATCAAAAGTATTACTATAACCTCTTAATTAAGGTCAGGCACATTTTTGATACATTTCGATAAACAAGAGAAGGTTAAATAATAAAGAAAAATGACTTCAATAAGGAATAAAGGGAATAAAGGAAGTAATTTCATGCCACATTATATTAGTAAACTGTTTGGATTCACATTTAGTCTGATTTTTCTCTCACCAGTTGGCCTCCTTCTTTAGTACTTAATTATGGGGGAAGTTTTGTGTTGGTAATTCTGGAGCAACTGAATCCTCCAAACTATTCCAAGCAACAGAACACCATTATTTTTGCTCTTCTGGTCCTGTTTCCTAGCATACTATGGAGGAATCAAGGCACTCCAATGTAACAAAAAAGAATTACCACCTTAAGGGACCCTGTGATGATGTATTAATAAGAAAATTGGAGATTAGTGAGTCCTTCAAATATTGCCACGAAACACCACCTATATTGAAGGATATTGTTTCGTGGCATAGTCAGGAGGAATCAGAAGCCACCGAGTCTCATACACAGGGTTCTTCAGAGGGTAATAAATACACTTTCGGTACATCAGAGTGCCTTGATTCCTCCAAAGTATATATGCCAGGAAACGGGGTTAGGTTAAGGTGGAAGTGCAGTGTTGTTAAATCTGGAGCAAATATTTCCTCCAAACTATTCCAGGCAACAGGATACCATTATTTATGTTCATATGCTGGTCCTTTTTCCTGGCAAACTTTGGAGGAATCAAGGCACTCCAGTGTAATAAATGTTTAATATCCCCTTAACAAAAACAATGGTGACCTGTTACTTGGAATTGTCTGGAGAAATTAGTTGTTTCAGAATTATTAGCACTATATAATATAATATCCCCTTAAATGGCATTTATTTCTCTCGACGTAAATAAAATCGATTGGTGTTAACCTTTTATATTAATATATTTCATATTATTGCCAAAGCTAATAGTATTTAATTCTTTTTTTATTATCTAAGTGACTGTCAGTTTGTATCAACCAAAATTCAGCTTTTATCATCAATAGAGAGAGAGAGAGAGAGAGAGAGAGAGAGAGAGAGAGAGAGAGAGAGAGAGAGAGAGAGAGAGAGAGAGAGAGAGAGAGAGAGAGAGAGAGAGAGGGAGGGGGGAGAAAAAGAGAGAGAGGGGGGAGATGGGGCGAGAAAAAGAGAGAGAGGGAGGGAGGGGCAAAAGAGTTAAAAGGAGGGAGGGGAGAGAGAGAGACAGAGACAGACGGGGGGGAACAGCCGACACTCGCCAAATTGTTACCTACTCAGAACCTTGTGAAAAAACAAAAGTGCCAATCATCCATGTAGGTAACAACACGACGGCTCTTACGACACTCCTTCCATTCCTTTTAAGGGGAGAATACAGTGGCGGTGGTGGTAAATCCGAAACAAATCATTCCTCCAAACTATTCCAAGCAACAGGCCACCATTATTTTTGTTCCTTTGGTTCTGTTTTCTGGCATACTTTGGAGGAATCAAGACACTCCAATGTACCAAAAGTATTCTCTCTTCCCTTAATGGTCAAGTTGGTGATTATTGGGTAGGAATACTGCATGGATGGGGTCAAGGAAGGTTCGTCATGCAATGGTCAGGTCAGGTCAGGTGATATTAAAAGCAAATTGGATGAAAAAATATATAAACACAAAATACAATAATAATTAAGAAATGCTCCTAAAGGGGATATATAGTACAGTGTTGGTAAATCTTTTATAGAAACTGTATCTTTGGGCTTTTTTTTATTATTATTATTATTCCTAGCTCCAAGACTATTCAAGCAACAAGACACCATTATTATTGTTAATCTGGTCCTGTTTCCTAATATATTTTTGGAGGGATCATTCGCTGTTATGTACCCAAAGTTATATTACCTTACTTAACATCTTAACAGTTTCGCTTCATTTGGCTTGGTCAGAAGGTTTTAATTCTTTCAAGTCATTACCCCTTTAATTTTACAGTTTATGGTGAGATTTTCTTGTTGGTGAATCTGAAGGTCTGTGATTCCTCCAACTATTCCAGGAAAGACACTACCTTAATGTTGCTTTAATAAGGGATCTGTGTTGTGGTATAGTTTGGAGGAATCATAGATAGACCTTCTAATTTACCAAGAAGAGAATCTCCACTTAATTAAGTGTTGAACCACCATCATCTGAACACGATCCGTTTTACATTTCTTAATGAGGAAAGAAAAACTTGTGACATTTCGTGGTGAAAGTTCGTGAAAATTGCAGGTGCTTGCTTGGAAAAGAAAAGAGTGACCTTAATAACACACACACACACACACACACAGCGAGGTGGTCTCGCACACAGTCGGTCAATCGGTTTGGAGTAATCTAAATATATACCTTGAAATCGTGTACATATATCCTGGTAGTACATACAGTACCTTACAGTAAAGAGTTGCTGACACATGAAATCTTACACCAGAAAAAATAAAGAAAACATGTGTCGGATGATGATTATTTCTGCACCAGCAGGATGTAGAGCCGTATTCAAGGACGTTACCTGTACCGTCGTATTTACGAGTAATGTCGAAATTTGTATAGCCAAATTCAGAATATTTTGTAAGAAAAGTACACTGGTGGGGTACTAGTGTAAAGTTCATAATACTATATAATTTTATAGCCTATAGGTTATCATTACATATAAACACTGTCAAATTATATACTGTATGTATTCTGTACGTGAACACTTTCGATAACCTTGACACTGATATGATAGTACAACTGCTTATTGACCATGAACTGCGGCAGTACCTGACTGACATACCCAATAATCAGTATCATTACCTTAAGGGAAAATTCTTGGTTGGTGAATTGGGAGGTCTCTGATTCCTATAAATTATGCCACGAAACAGATCCCTCATATAAGTAACGTGAAGGTCATCTGCTTCCTGACATAGTTTTTAGAGTAATCACAGACCTTCCAATTCACCAACACAAGAATCTCCCCTTAATTAAACACACACACAAACCTGAGTGTTTCAAAGCAGTACCGGGTTCTCGTCCTTGCAATGAAAAATGAACGCTAACCAACAAACTTTTAGCTTAAGAGTAAACTTTCTTATGATAAATACAGGCCATGTTGTTTTTACAGGTCATAGCAGCGAGTGTGACAAGACAAGGGTACAATGAGGATTTTGGCTCTGACTCGTCTCCTCCCTGCGGCGGTCACCAGGCTTCTCGTGGTGTTCCTTATGACCTTCGCTGGACCAGAGCACTTCCCCAACATTGACTCATCATTAATCCTTCAGTCTCAATATGATTTTATCGTTGGTAGGTATAAGGGTTGCATTTTTTACTTTACTGATGTGAGGGCAATTACATTTTTCTATTGTTGTAAATATAGGTTTCATTTTTGCTTTATTGGTGTGAAGGAAATTACATCTTTTCAACTGTGGTAAATACTGCATAGGTTTTATTTTTGCCTTATTGGTATGGAGGAACTTACTATTTGTTCACAACTTTTAATACAGAAGTGAACGAGGGTTTATTTTCTCCACTCTTTAGCCTACATATCCTTTTTGCTGAAGAAGTGGCTTAGTTAACTATATTTTATATTTGGTGGTCTATGCACTCACTCCTTGCTTTACATTATCAGGACACGAGTGGGATTCACTCTTTCGCTGTGTGTGTGTGTGTGTCAAGGAGGTTAAAATTCGTTGGTGTGTGTGTGTGTGTGTGTCTGGGCTGGTTTGAGCACACGAAATCCTGAAAATACGAACGAGCTTGAAAGTGTCATTGCATATTCCACTGCCCTAAAGATTATAAAGGGGAATCTTATAGTTTGATCTTTTCTCACACAATAAATAATTAAAGCTATCATTCCATTACCTTATTTCAGAGTAATTGTGCTGGAGAACTGAGCCAAGTTACTGTACTTGTAATATATTTAATACCAAGCCTAAATACAACTAACATTCTTAATACCATTGCATAAATATACACGTACAGGTGTGACACTGGAAGGAGAAAGTTGTGAAGGAAGGTATGATAGAGTAAATTAGGGCAGCGACCACTATAGGATTTCACCCCACACTGGCTGACAACTTGCTTGAACCCCAAGTTATGTAACAGTGGTCTCTAATAAGAGCTACACTGATTAAAAAACTCAGACGCGGTGAAGCTCGTTTGTCTGTAGCTCTATATTTATATGCTTTTTGTTTATTATTTACTGAGTTTTTTATTTCATATACTTTGTGAGATGAATTTCCTGTACTACCACAAGAGAGATTTTACTACACTCCTTTTTTTAGTACCTCGCTGCTTATGTAACGAACTTGTATGGTAGGTTAATTAAGAAGTTACTGCTGGAAGGGGTTCAGTACTTTCACAATCTCGTTTTAGTACTTCCCAAGACTGAACTAAACTCAGTAAAAATTCTTCCTGTCAGCTTTATCAGGGCGTATAAACGCAAGGTATCCGAGGTATAAAGCCAACGTGACATCTCTCACTCTGTATAATAAAGAAGGCAGCTTTTCAGTTGGAGGAAGTAATACAACCAATTGAATAGTTCATTACGAAAAGGCAGGAAGAAAGACAAAAATTACACGTCTTGTTTTGTTTATATAAGTCTTCTTGTTGATAGTGAATGAGTAATTAAGCTTGTATCGTGTATTTAAATCTTCTTATTGACAGTGGGTTGAGTAAGTAAGCTTGTGTTGTTTATATAAATCTTGGTATGAAATGTTGGCGGAGTAAGTAAGCTTGTGTTGTTTATATATTTCTTGTTGACAGTGGGTGGAGTAAGTAAGCTTGTGTTGGTTATATACTTCTTGTTGTTGACAGTGGGTGGAGTAAGTAAGCTTGTGTTATTTATACACTTGTTGTTCACAGTGGGTGGAGGGTCAGCAGGGGCGGTGGTGGCTGCCCGACTTTCCGAGGTGAAGGGATGGAGGGTACTGCTGCTGGAGGCTGGTGGGATGGCGCCCCCTGAGACCGTCATTCCTGGTCTCAACGTGTTATCGTTCCAGAGTGAGTTCGACTGGAACTATTTCACAACACCCCAGAAGCACGGACTCAGAGGATATGTCAAAAATGTAAGTGTAAAATTTAAGTGTGTGTGTTTGTGTGTGTCGGAGAATTCGTCAAAATTTAAGTGTATGTGTTTGTGTGTGTCAGAGGATACGTCAAAATGTAATTGTAAGTGTGTGTGTGTGTGTGTGTGTTTTATGTAATATTATTGTTCTGTGATGGTGCAGTTTTGTGTGTTTTTTATTTCAATATTTTTAGTGATGCGTGATGTAATGTTATCTTGTGATGCAAGATGATGTAGTTGTGTTATGGTGGTATCAGTCGTGGTGTGATTTGCTCAATGATGGCGTTAAAATATAGTCTCGTAGTTGTTACATATTTTTGTCGAATTTATCTAAATGAATAATGTTGGTGTGTTGATTTGGTCATCACGAGACTACAGTTACGTGGTGATGGATAGTGATGTTCTGTGTTGTACAGTCGTGGCACATAGTCCTTGATCAGGGTGTAAGGGGAAGTTTGGTAAAGGATTATGTGTCGTGACTCTACATGGGTGTGGCATATTTCCTTCAACATTTGGTCATGAGTATCGTCCGGTTTGCACACTCATATAATATATACTTGTGGCTTCGTAGTCCATGTATGCTTTTTGAATTGACGGTGTTAGTGGGGAATGCGAGGGGAAAGTGTGACAACAAACAGTACCTCAGCAGAAGTTGCGTCATACTCTTCAATGTACAAACAATGTACAGTACATACAATTTCTTGAGAAGTGAGAAGAAATTTTAGTAGACAGTTCACATCCATTTAATCTAAGAATTTCTGCTCCCCTCCTAAATTTTGTTTAGGTTTAATATTTGTGCGAAAAAAAAAAATATATTATCGGGAAATCACATGTATTCAGATGAAGCATGCTTGTGTAACAGTACTGTAGTTGCATAAGGCGTAAACCCACTCTCACCACAAATGGGAATAATGAGAGCAGACCTGCTAACTAGTTTGTGTTTGTAGCAAAAAACAGAGAAAGTCACTCTGGTTGGCGTATTTAGTAGAGTAGTAACAAGCCTCCTACCAGTTAAGGGGATAGTATACTTTAGACCACCTCGATTCCTCCAAAATATACTAGGAACCAAGGAAACAAGACCATAATGTTGGCCTGTTGCATGAAATAATATGAAGGAATCAGTTCCTCCAGATTTACCTACACTGTACGTTACCCTCTTAACGGCGTCTGGTTTCTGGTATAGTTAGGAGGAATCGGTAGCCTTCCACTTTACCAACAAGTGAATTTCCCCTTAAGTTCAAGATGGACATAATTATTGTGACTCCCACGACACCTTTGTTTGTTTTTGTTTTCTATTTTTTGAATGATGGTGCGTCAAGGTGTGTGTTGGAAGTCAGACTGTCACTGCAACACCTCTGGAGAAACTCGAAGATATTTTTCCCCCTTCTTTTTCTTCTTTTATTACTTTGTTTTTATCTTTATCTTCTTCCTTTTCGTCGTTTTCTTTTTCTTATTATTTTTCGTCTTCCTCTTTTTCTTTTTCATCTTTTTCTTCTTCATCTTCGTCTTTATCTTCTTCCTTTTCGTCTTTATCTTCCATTTCGTCTTCTTTTTCTGTCTTTATCTTCTTCCATTTCGTCTTTTTCTTTTTCTTCTTCATCTTCGTCTTTATCTTCTTCCTTTTCGTCTTTATCTTCTTCCATTTCGTCTTCTTTTTCTGTCTTTATCTTCTTCCATTTCGTCTTTTTCTTTTTCTTCGTCTTTATCTTCTTCCTTTTCTTCGTCTTTATCTTCTTCCTTTTCTTCGTCTTTATCTTCTTCCTTTTCTTTTTCTTTGTCTTTATCTTCTTCCTTTTCTTTGTCTTTATCTTCTTCCTTTTCTTCTTCTTCTTTTTCTTCTGTGCCTGGTCCTTCAGATGATAGGTATCTGTAGTGGTGGACAAGAAGTTATTTGGTTTTTCATAAAAACTGGATTTTCAAACCTGTATAGTTGCCCCCCCCCAAAAAACAAAATTCATTCGTCGCTCTACTTTTGGTCAGCGTATACAGTTTTATTATTATTATTTTTTTTTTTTTTTTTTTTTTTTTTTTTTTGCGGAGGATGAGGAATAAAGGCATGAAACTCACTAAATGTACTCACATGTGAAAGCAAAAAAAAAAAAAAAAAAAAAGTAACAGGAGTACAAAATCATGTTCAGTTTCGTTCGACATGCCTAGACACATTGCATCTGAATATTGAGAAAAGAGGAAACGCTAATTTATGCATCACTGAAGTCTGAAGTAGAGAGGATGATAGTTAGTCATTTGGAAGATTAAAGAGAGTTGATAGATGATGGAACTGTATTTTGGGAGCATTGAAATTTCCACACGGTAAAAGGAGAAAGAATATAGGAAGCAAGGTAAAAGGAGGAGGAAGAAGGTAGGAAAGAGGGCAAAAGGAGAAAGAAGTAAGGAAGGTGTGTGTGTGTGTGTGTGTGTGTGTAGAGCGCTCTGTGTGTGTGTGTATGTGTGTGTCCGTCCTAGGAAGTGACCTACTGACACCACGTCTTGTATAATAAGGGGTGTGTCCCTCTCATTAACTAACTGACCATCTCCCTGGGTTCCTACAATGATCACCCACACTTTCTTCATCCATTGTTGCTTACAGATAATTCTTCCTTCTCTTTTCTTCATCTATTGTTACTTACAGATTATTCTTCCTCCTCTTTTCTTCATTTATTGTTACGTGCAGATAATTCTTCTTCCTCCTTTCTACATCTATTGTTCCTTACAGATAATTCGTTCCTTCTCTTTTCTTCATCTATTGTTACTTGTAGATAATTCGTTCCTCCTCTTTTCTTCATACATATTTGCTTAGTTCGTTCCTCCTGCTATACTTACCCTTTATCTTTCATTCATATTATATTGTGTAAATTCATGGATGGATATGGACGTTATTATTCTGTTCATGAGGAAATATATGCATAAGTATTTCTGGTATATAATGAATTTGATGTCTAATTTTCAGAGTATAATAAAGGGTTGATAGGATGAAGGTTTTCCAGGCAGTGTTACATTCCGAGATATGTTTCACTTTAATCTGATTCAGTTAATAATAACGATTATATTGAATTTTATATTGAAGGAGGGAAACGAATGAATGTTTTTATTATCATATTTATGCACATGACTGTACCGTTGAGATGCTTGTCACTGTTACAATAATTATTCCTTGAAATGTAATAATTAGTGAAATTTATAGTTACTCGACTTATGGAATGTCCGTGTAGTTAAGAGGAGATTCTCTTGTTAGTGAATTGGAAAGTCTGTGATTCCGCCAAACTATTTCAAACAACAGGCCACCATTATTATGTTTATTTGGTCCTGTTTCCTGGCATACTTTGGAGGAATCAAAGCACTCAAATGTACCAAAAGTGTATATCCCCCTTAAGTAATGACTCGTGTTTATCCCATGAAATGCCCATAAAAAGCTACAAATATTAACTATCGTATTTTCTTCCTTTAGTGTTTAAGTTACATAAGCCTATACAAAGTCTATTCAGAATCACTGTTCTCACAAAATATAACTATGGCATTTTCTTCCTTTAAAGTGTTAAAGTTATATAGTTCTATACAAAGTCTATCCACAGTCACTTCACTCACAATCACACTGACTCTACAATAATATAACCCATAGATATCTACACAGTTATCTAAACACAGTTATCTAAACACAGTTCTGTCTATATTCATCCATATCATAACTTATTAACCACTGATGTCCACCCGTGTTTTCGGTACGTCTGGTGTTGTCGTGTCACCGTTGTCTATGTATGTACAGTTGGCCACAGGAATTCCTACACAGGCTATATGGAAAGAGAGGTCATTATTCTGGAAGTACTGCAATGAAAGGGTCTAGCAAGTGAGTTTGTGATTACATAACAACAAACCTAATGATAATGTTGTATTGCAGTTACTTAATTAGTCTTACATTTTCTATATGATCTAAACCCTCGAAAACAACAGCGTGTGTACGAATTCTTGTGGTCATTAGTACAACTAAATCATAACCTCATTATTTTAACCTCTCACGTCCAACTTTCTTTCCGGTACGACTCTTCCTCCTCACGTCCAACTTTGCCTCTTCGTCCATGGTGGTGTAGTCGTGCCATATGCCCGTTGGACGCGTGCTTGGTGGGTCGTCCGTGCTCAACTGGATGATGTACGTGAGGGGCAACAGGAGGGACTACGATAACTGGGCAAAGCTGGGCAACACGGGCTGGTCCTACCAAGATGTACTACGTTACTTCAAGAAGGCTGAAGACTACACCGGCACCAGGAACACACAGACGGGTAAAGAGAGAGAGAGAGAGTGTAAGCTAATGGAGAGAGAGTGATGACGTAGGAAAAGATAGAAATGAGAAAAGGTAGAAGCTGTCCAACTTTGAGAGTGAGGAAATAAAAAAAAGTTATCCAATTACAGGTTTTATGCGAGAGAAATTTGCCAGACAGAGGAAAGAAGACACATAGTCACAATCAAAATCAGAGAGAGAGAGAGAGAGAGAGAGAGAGAGAGAGAGAGAGCTTAACAACATAGACAAGGCAAGAATAAACACACGTAACAAATAATGTATTAGTGTGTACAATAAGGGCGCATCCTCTCTGCCTGCCATCCTTACTCAGCATCCAGTTCAACCAACCAGGCCAGTGTGTGTGTGTGTGGTGGGGCGTAGAGGGAGTCGGTAATGTGAGAGAGAAAGCCGCACTTGGGTACAAACATGGGGAGGGAACTCTTGTTTTTATACGGACAGACAGACAGGAAAGAGAGAGGGAGAGAGTTGGTTGATGGTTGGCACGTGTATGGAGGGAGGGAGAGAGAGAGAAGGGGAAGGGAGAGAGAGAGAGTAGTGGGAGTGCGTAAGAAAGGTCAGTAGAGTCTAATAAAGAAAAAAGAAAGGAAAAAAATAGTTAAATTACCAAGAGGAAACAAGTGAGAAACGGATAAGAGTCAAGACAAAAGTAGTGTGTCTAGTCATGACCTCTAATGTGATCAACAGCCTCGATTCCTTCTCTTAGTTTGTTGTCACGAAATTGCCCACTCCCCCAACACACACACACACACACACACACACACACATTTAACGTGGTTCAGTTCCAATATTATTTTTTTAACAATACCTCGACCTAGTCATTGTCTATCGATGTAGCCAATAAACTGGACCGCCTCCTCCACAGCTGAAGTAGACAACTTTTCGCCGTATCTAATCCGCAATTTTATTTTATTTTATTCACCATAATCACGGTTATGATGGCCCCTACGTTTCCTCAGCTAAATTTTATCGAATAAGGATGTGGTTTACTTCCCATCGTAGTCAACACAAAGTCTGCACTAAATATTCTTGGAGACTACAACTGCATATATAGTAATATTTACGTGTAATGTATGCACGAAGACTATTGGGGGGGGGGGGAGGCTGTTACTCACTTATTATTTATTATATAGGCTACTCGTACTGTATACAGGTATAATTTAATGGTACAGGCGTATTGTCTAGAGCTAAGTACCGCAAGTCTTATTATTCTCTGAGTTTAGCTTTTGATAATGAAAACAGTTCACACAACAATTAACAGATGACAATGGCTCACCCGGGAACAAAGCCCATCTACTGTAGCCTATATTATTATTATAGGCTATATACAGTACACAGGCTGTGAAATTCCTTGCTGTGGTAGACTTCGCTCGCTGTTCTTCTCCACAGGTGATCTATTCACTAAGATGTAAATTGAATATCAACGTTGGGAGAAATTCCTATACCAAGGTAATAATAAGATAAAAAAACGTTCGAGACTGGAATGAGAGTAGCGAGTCGAACTCTATTTTTTCATCCTTGCCGTTTTTACTTCGAGAGGAGATTGCATTGATGAGGCGAAGGTAGCCTAGTCTTGACCAGGGTTAAAAGAGATAACCCTGGTATGGCCCACACGGGTAATATAAACCAGTTTCAAGTCGCTGGCTCTACCGCCAGCGAAATATCCACCTGCTGGAGCTTGGACCCAGTATTTCTTTCTACATTCTTTATTCTGGAATGCTTTTGGACCTCCGTGCCAAGTATGGTAAAGATTTGTTTAGAAATGGCGACGTTATTTTGATACTTACAAACTTTCGCACTGATGTCTTATAAATCCGTATGAATTGATAATAATAATAATAATAATAATGATAATAATAATAATAATAATAAAAAAAGAAGTAAATATTAATAATAATAATAGACTTAATCATTATTGTTCAGATCCTACTGTATAATGTGTAGGCAGTATGTTTTATAGGACTAGAAAGCCACAACGCCCACAAGTGACAAGTCTCTTGTGAAGAGTGAGAGAGAAAGAGAGAGAGACTTGTGGCTTTGACAGGTGTTAATACTAACCTATTATCAACATGTGGGCCGTATGCAAGAACATTGCTGGTGTATACGATGGTACTGGTACGATGGCTCTGTTGTTTGTCTATAGAGCCATCGTACCGGTACAACGCCATCGTATACACCACAAATATTCTTAAACATGACCTTGTGGGCCGTATGCAAGAACATTGGTGTTTATACAATGGTGTGGTGCTGGTACACTGGCTCTGTTTTTTATCTATGGAGCCGTCGTACAGTACTACACCATCGTATACACTATGGATGTTGTTGAATACGGCCCTATATTATATGACCAGCTGCATACCATGGGGATGGAGGACCGCTAACAGTGGATGACAAGCGCTGGCATCCTCCCATCACTGAAGATATCTTGAGAGCAGGCAGAGAACTTGGCTTACCTACCATTGACCCAAATGGACCAGAACAGATTGGTAGGTGGCCTGTAGTTGAGGTTAGTTTAGTGTACCATATTTAGTGAGACGTTTATAAGGTAGTACACGAAATATCTACACTATATGACAGTAAATAAGTGGGCTGTTTACACTAATAGTTCCAGAGGTCCCGTTTTGGTGGGTATGATTATTCTAAAGTATTTTTAAAGGTGCAAACACTGGAACAAGTTATCTCACCACTGGTTGCATCAGACAAGTTTGAATGAGTCAATTGAACTTTATTAATTAATGCTGTACATAATATAGCCTATACTTTCTAGGAAAATTTTCACTGTCACCCTTGGTAAGAGGGTAATTATTGTAAAGGGAATTGAAACTAAGTTAATTTGTTTTCCCCACACTCTTCCCATTTATTCCTCCAAGTCTACATGCCACATGATCATACAGTATATGGTAGCCAACTTGGAACACATACATGCAAATCCTTCAAACCTAATCTTTACTCATCTTCATTACACTTACATGCTACAGTAATAGTATAAGCCACTCCAACCTGACAGGATTACAGTTTATGAATGATGGTTGCAATGTGAGTGAGTACAAGACACTAATGAGAGAATGTGTTACTCAGGGTTCTCCATCCCGGACATGACTCAGCGGAATGGAAAGAGAGGATCTACAGACAGGAGCTACCTACGTCCTGCTGCCTCCAGACCCAACCTACATGTTGCACTCAATGCTCTTGTTACCAAAGTACAGTACAGTATCCACATGTACAATATACTGTACACAGAAAATTGTCCACCATGAATCACATGATTTTGATTAGTACTCCTCTGATGCATGTGTCAGTGTTTATAAGTTGATGGTGGTATATTTCTCCAAGAGGTTCAGCTAGGTGTGATTAATTTTCTTGTACTGTACTTCCATTTTCTCTGTATGAAATATTTTAGCTTTTGGCAAATGCTATATTAGCACTGATGTTGTATTATCGTTCAGAATGCCACCCAAGTGATAGTTTACTGGGCCTTGCAGTTCTGTAGTGTATCATGACAGGATACCTTGAGACAGTCTGCATTCACTACTGTGCTACTAGCATAGGGAGTGGGCTGGTGCATTAGTGGTTTTAAAATCTAAAGCAAGGTTTAAGAATCTGCAGAGACGATCACCAACCCATGTTTATTATTCTTATTGTACTTTAACATTATTGTTTACCTCAGGAGGCCATTTTTTATTCTCATTGGGTTGAATTTGTTCTGAAATAATCATATGGCAGTAGGAAATAGTTATGTTTTACTCCTGGCATGTTTTCTTGTTCTGTTTTCACAACATGTAAACTAACTTTTGATATTTCATTACAGGTCATATTTGACAACAATAAACGAGCAACAGGAGTGGAATTTGAGCAGTTGGGCCTGGTAAGGTGAACCTTAAAGTTCCTGAATTTTATTGATATTATTGGTAGAACATATACACTGTGTTTTAGGTTGTCAATGTTCCTTTATTGGAAGGATAATTACAGTAGGATATGACTCCCTTCAGTTTCACATTTATATTACACTATGATGAAAATGACATACTGAGAACTTAAAGTGTAGTGATACTTCTGAAATAGCATCTGTGCTGTCAAAAATGTTTGCTGTTATTTCATAATTTGAATTTCAAATTTTAAACAGAAGAACCATGGATATGAAACCCCCTTTAAAAATTTAGAACTGAAATATATTATTAAAGGTGAACTTTGTGCACCACAGCGGCGTAGGATCTATGTGAGACGTGAGGTGATACTCTCAGCAGGGGCATTCGGCTCACCCAAGATCCTCATGCTTTCAGGAGTGGGACCTGCCAAGCACCTTAGGAAGCACAGGGTGAGCATTTGTATTCACTCATTGTTTTATGGCACCAAAGAAAATTTAAACAAAAATGTAGCTTGAAAATCATGAGGCATTTCAAAAGAAATCAAATCAAATCTGTGCTCTTTTAACTTAAATTATCCATTTAGTTGTAATTTAAACTTTTAGACAAAACTAAGCAAAGTATGACATTATCACAATTTTTCATGCAAGGGTGAAACAATTGTTTGATACTGTAGTAAAAAAATTTCAAGAATTAGGCAGTAGAGGTACAGACAGATAACATATCATTATAACTGATGGTGTGTAGACATGGCCTACTATATAGTTGCTACCCTCAGTTTAAAACATGGAAAACGGGATATTACAGATTAGGAGTAAGGTGAAATAATGAAGTTGCTCGTATTGGTCCTCCAGGCGGCAAGCATTGGTGATGGAATTATCTCTGTATGAGATGCCAAACAGCATTATAGGACACAGACTTAACAAATTAAGGGAAATTCCCTTGAGGGAACTAGGCATTAATCCATATAAATGAATGATGTAAGAGCATTTTCGATTGGTTGTTTGACATACCATTCCTTTTTGGAAATCCTTTGTATATATTCAATGTATTTGCATCCAGATTCCTGTGATAGAAAACCTGCGTGGGGTGGGGAGGAACCTGCATGACCACCCCTCCATCTTTGGCCTCACCTGGACTGTCAACAGAGGCTCAGCTGGTGACTTATTCCGCATTTTTAATCCCCAGACTGTTGTAGAATATATTCATAAACGGCAAGGTATGTTATAAAGTTACAAACCATATTTTTGTGTCTACCCAGTTTATACTGTACAAGATATGCTGTGTGCTATGATTCTGTAATACAATATATAGGTTGCACTGTTTAGTACAGCCTCACCCATGAATGGAAAACAAGAGTTAGTGTGATGAAGACACTGGCTAGAATTGGAGGATAAAGTACAGTGGCTGCATGAGGATTGCATGAAGGTGTGTCAATATCCATACAACCATTGCAGAAGTAACAGAATGAATAGTAGCAATACTACACATTGCAATAGTAATATAATACTGTACTACACTTGTAAAAGTTTGTATAGTAATATAAATTTGTATTAGTCAGAACAACTGTACATAAACAGGTCCCCTCTCTGTGCCTTTGGGTGTGGAGGTGAACGCATGGATCAGATCTGAGGGCAGGGATGACCCCATGTGGCCTGAGCTCCAGTTCCTCTTCATATCACTTACCCCAGCAGTTGACTTTGGTCTCCTCGTCACTGATGGCATTGGCTTCAGGCGCAGTGTGAGTCAATTTACTCCTCATAAATGAATTATTGATCATTACAGAACTTCCTCGCCTCAATAACACATATACAGTAAGTAGTCATGACCCATTTAAAGAGAGGGTAAAAATACTATAGAAAGAAGGAGCGGTGAAAAAAATTAAAAAAGAAAGGAACTTGCTGCCATTTTGTGAATGAAATTGGTGTATATTAAAAGACTACTGTATATGAATTATTTTTTATACTATGTACCAATAACATAATTTATTCAAACATTTGTGTGCAGTACTTAAATATACTAAACCTTGCATACCACAAAAATCTTGTGGATGGCAAAACTTGCCCAAGTCACGTATATTTAATGTACTGTACTGATATTATCAAATATTTTAAACCTGTATTTAAGTTCAGGGTTACACCATTTATTCAATCAGAGACCAGTGAAAATAATTACTGGATTCTCATTTCACTTCAGTGATTGCTTGTTTACAATCACACAATACAACTCGAAATGAAGGAAAATTCCTGTTGCCATGTTAGAGTGCACATGCATACAGTATATGAATATATATTGCATACAAGTATTTTTTTATTATTATTGTTGTATTTATTCATTATGTTCAAAATAGATTAATAATGATTATTGCTGACTAATTTACTCACTTTCCTCCCAGCTGTTCAACACTTACTTTGCACCACTGAAGGGCAGGGAGGGCTTTAACATTGGTCCCATGTTGACGCGACCATTGAGCCGAGGCACAGTCAAGCTTAGCTCTAATAACCCCAAGCACCCCCCAATCATCAACCCCAACTTCCTCAGTCACCCCCGTGATGTTGAAGTCTTTGTCAAAGGTGAAGTTTGGTCGTATAATATTCATATTGTGAAAATGAAATACCAATATCATGTTACAGCGTATAGAATACTGTATAGTACTCTACTGTACAGTATTTATGATCACTTGCATTATCACAATATTATCAGGTGTTTCCTCATACTGTACTTAGAAATGTATATGTTCAAACAAGAGGCCTTGTATTCACTTGATTATATTGTGCTAAACCATTTTGGAATCCAGCTCATGAGTTACCTTTGTGAATCTTTTACAGAAATTTGTACTTAACCCTTTGGGCAAGTAGGCTATAGGCCAGTTTCTTCGAGTATTGGCATAGGTAGTATAATATTATTTCCTCAACTACTCTAATTATTGGCTTGCATTATAATACATAGCAAACTTCCTTCTTCAGGGATCAAGTTTGCCATGGCAGTTGGAAACACAACAACACTCAAACAAAGGCATGGAGCAAAGTTTTATGACCGGGTTAGTGGTTTATTTTCTTGTTTTGATAAAAGAGGAAGTGATGATATGTATGCTTGTTTTCACTGATAGTTAGGTTTAATTATTTCTTGGGTTTGGAATGTGCATTATGTTAAACTACTAAATTAATTTGTTGGACACAACAAAGAAACCACAACCAGTGTGCAAACAATATATCCGATCAGTGATGGATTATGCAATCCTCGCCTGGGCCTCAAACCTCACTGAGACTCATCTCAACACCCTTCAGACCATACAGAATAGAGCCCTAAAGATAATCACAGGCTGCACAGCCACCTTACCTACAGACCACCTTCACCACAAAACCAAAGTTGTCAAAATCAAGGACCACCTTGACATGAGAGGCACACAAACACTTGCTGCAGCCTCCACAAACTCACTCCACCCACTACACTACATGACAGAACACTCACACATGCCAAGGAACATCAAAACAACACCATACACAAATACTGTACTATCATCTCTTACACCCTGCCCACCCCAAACCAGTCTGTAGAAACATATCATACCCAAATAACTTCCCAATCCATCCAAACACTCAAGAACAACAGTCAGCTGCATGCACAACCTTCTGACATCCACCCATCTGAATCCTCCCTTCCCCATGAGGACAGAGTCCACTTGGCCAGGCTGCGATGTGGCCACCACACAGCCCTTCTGACATATCAGAAAAAGCTGGATGGAGCCATTGTGGATGCCTGTCCAGGATGCAACACAGCACCCCATTCTATTAAACACATTATGAAAGACTGCAATGCATACAACCACACTTGCTAACAACACAACATACACTCTCTGAGGGCTCTGTGGGAAAGCCCGGTTCAGGCTATGGCCTTCCTCAGGAGCTCGGGGCTGCTCGGCCAGACAGTTTGAGAAACTTTAACAACAACTAAATTAATTAAAAACAGACACAAACTTTAACAGCCTCCTACAATCCTCTCGTCTTTGGGGTTTCATGCTCCATTACCCCTAAGTAAAAGAAACATGTCAATGTTCAGAAAACAGTATACTGTTAAAAATCCTGCAGTGTAACCCTTCTTCCCCCAGACTTCTCCATTCATAAGCACATATGATTCCATATTTACGCCTCTACCATTAAAAATTTCCATCTCAATAATATACCTCTAGGGTCTCATCCAAAAATACTGAAAATATTAATTTAGGAGAGACCAGACTTCTGACTTAAAAGATATTCATGGATCTCAGAACTTATATTGTTGAGTTCATGTCTGCATTAGTGCATCACTTGCCTTATTGAAAGTTATTTTTCCTTTCGTTTATACCTTCTAAGGCAGTGCAGTGTATTGTACTCAGATTATCTATTTATTGTAACAATGGCAAATGACTTGTAGTTGCCTGATATTAGTGTAACAATACAGTATTGACTTTCCTCCTTCCTTTGATATCCACACTTTGCTTTTTCTTTGAAGGTGTTGCCAGGATGCGAGAAAGAAATCTTTGGGTCTGACAAATATTGGGTTTGTTATACACGCACTATGGCCCAGACCACATACCACCCGACAGGGACATGCAAGATGGCTCCTGCTTCAGATAAAAAAGGCGTTGTTGATCCCAGATTGAGGTAAGTATAATTTGTTTCAGTACAATATACAGTCTCCTCCTCCTATGTGACTACAGGGTCTTTATGGCTTAACAGAGTTTGTTTTTTGCTACTGTAGCCTACACTCACTCACTTATATATGATCCTTTGCATTAAAAGTATTAAATATTAATAGAAGCTCATCTACCCTGAATTTCGTGATACATTAAAGTAGCATTTAGAAAAAACACCAGCTGGCATCGTTGTCATCAATTCTCCCTCTCATCCAGGTTTCACTTTCATGTGTGACATTCAGAAGCACGAGTCAAGTTATCAAATCCCGATTTTGTCATCCTTTACTCAATAATACGTACAGTACCTGTACACTCTAATTTTATGGTCACCTAACATCTTTCATTCCTTTACAATTTGAACAATCTCCTCTACATAATGATATCGTTCATTCCTGTTGGACATTTTTATATTCAAAATGGCTAGATTATGAACATCCAAATGGTTGCTTATACATTACTGTAGTTGTGATTTGTTGGTTATAATAGGATTTTTACATGTTTATTTTATTTATTTATTTTATTCAAGTAGAAGAATAAAGCCAAACTGGTCAATCTTCTATTGCATCTATCAACATTATTGATTTGTTCCTTCTATCCCTCCCAGGGTGCGAGGAGTGAGTGGCCTGCGTGTGATTGATGGATCCATTATGCCGTATATTGTCTCTGCTAACCTAAATGCGCCCATCATCATGATAGGAGAGAAGGGGGCAGACCTCATCAAACAGGATTGGGGTCTTGTTATCTAGGTAAGCAGTGGTTTGTGAGTTACTGCTCAAGTGTCTCTAGTCAGTGAGTTGTCTCAGATAATGCTACCATATCTTTACCATTAAAAGAACTTTTATATATCAGAATTAAATTTTATGCTCACTCTTCCTTATAGTGTCAAAGCTTCACTTATTGGTAACTACAATACAGTATTGGCTTGTGTAGTGTAGTAGACATTTTTATCCTATGAGCTCATGCACTTAAATTTGCTCATTTTATTTTATAATTACAGTACATTATTCCTCATGATTTGAATACATCAATGGCTGCGTCATACCCCTTATATTCAGTTTGTGGCTCTGATAAATGCCGTATGATTAATACACTTATGTTAGATCTTTTGCATTGAGTATATAGAAACTCATTTATTCTGAATGATGTGATACAATAAAGTAGCATAATTCTGGGACTCCTTCCAGAGACTTTCGTTGTTAAATTTTAAAATGTTCTACGGATATTTGTGGGGTTAGCTAGTACTGTACATACATAAAACTGTACTATTCATGTATGTATATTACAGATACTACACAACTGATATACTGTAGTATGCTCTTTAATATAAGAAAAGTAAAATTTAAGATAGAACCATTACCACTTTGGCAATTTGGTAATGGATTGCAAAAACCTGAAAAAATTGTAATTAGTTTTCAATGCAGGACTGAGTATCGAGTGAATAACATTTGTAACTGGTCAGCAAATTGGCATGGAATTGCTCTATTCTTCAAGTTAGGGCATTTAACGGAACCTTGCTCTAACAAAATTTGCACTATGATGCAATGTTATTGCTATCTCAGGGTTACAAACCAACCAATATTTGTACAGAAATCACATCCTTATTATATAGAAGGTGTTACCATATTATATAGATGGAGTTACCTGTGCCATGTGTCTGCCATTATCCCCAGGCACACTGGTAAACACCAACCCAGTGTTAGAAGAGATGAGAAAGGAAAGGAGTACAATATTGTGTATTAAAGCAAAGTATATTAGTAGCACTGTTAACTGAGTTAGGATTGTGGAGAGGATTTAGTCTACCAAATCCATATTGGATACATACTGGTAGTTGGGTGACAGAACTCCCTGTTCATTTAGAGAAGTACTGTATGCACTCTTGCTACATTAGCACCATTACTAATTTGGGGAATATAGGAAACCTTTGATTCCAGACCATTCTGATATTACTATGAAGGATGGAATCTAAGGGGCATCCTGTCTACTGTACAGTATTTCAATTTTTTTTACTATTTTAGGCCATATTAATTTAACTTTACATTAACCGTATTTATCCATTGTTTTTACAAATGCTGTTATAAAAGACAAATAATGCATATAATCTTGCATCATATGATTTATTTTGTACCTGTACAGATAATGTTGCATTACAAATAATGCATATACAGTACAGATAATTGAAATACAATGTTACCATCTTTCAAAATATGTTGTTATTGAGGTACTTATATTAAGGTTCTTACAGAATTTATTCTGGTATTTTGGTTATGCAAGTGTTGTAATCTGTAGCAGAATATTCTCGTAAACTTTTGTAGAACATTCATCGTGGCATGTGATCCATCATTGTTATAACCCTGCATCACTTGTAGTCATTATCTAAAGGAGTAGTAATATGCTGCATGTATGTACACTTCTGTATGACTTAATTTTCACATATTATTTCACATATATCATCAGTTCTTAAGTACAAATTTGATATCAAAGTTTTGTAGTATAGCATCCCATTTATTAATAATGCATGTGCAATTTGTATATGTAAGGTAGAGTATGTAAAAGAATATTTATTTGTAGTACTAGAATTTTTAATAAAGTAGATTAGGTAAACCTATATAATTTTCCATTTTATTAACATTCTGCCTAACCTTTTACTGGTTTCATTATACGTTACTTAATAGTATGACTTTAGTTTACAATACAGTATGTCAGAACTCCCCAGTGAGTTGATATGTATCAGAAATCCATGATTTGCATAGTGTACTTACTGTATTGGGAAGGTACAGTTAACTTATCTTGGGCTGCCACTCAGTTTAACCCAATTAACCCATTCTTGGTCCCATTAAGTGATACATTCAGTAGTGTCCCCCTCCTGCTATAAAAATATATATAAATAAAAGTAAAAAGTTAACCAAATCAGTTCAAAATCACCCTAGAAAACTGACAATAATACTTACAAGTCTTGCTTACCTCATTTAAATGTTTGAACTTTCCTGTACTATATTTCAAGGTCATGGTTGTGCCATGCATTGACCCATAATGAGGTCACACTCAGGCTTGCAGCCATTAAGTGAAGAGTGTATTATGTGTGTGTGTGTCACAAGCCACTGAAATTAAATAAAATTAAACTTGGTGTCCACAACTATTCAAATCAAATTAAACTTGGTATCCACAACCACTGGATTTCCAATATGTGTCGAACGAAACTCGCCAATGAAGTTTCACTCCGGAGCCAGTTCCAAGACCAAGAGCCCTCATTAGGACCAAAAGTGTGCTAATATTATAAGGACAGTACAAGGTTATGTCCATCGGTGAGGTTTGATTTGGGGTCCAGTATCAGGCCGTAGGGTGAGTTTATATTGCCACGGTGAATAACTGTTACACCACAAATAGACATACTGTAGTATCAATTTCCCTTCTCTTACTGGACATGATTTAAATAAGTTTCTGTACCGTACTACTAGAAACAGGGCACTTGACTGGTGCAGTGGTAGTATTATTGCCTTATTTCTAGGTGACAAGTTTGTGGCTCATCACTACACATTATCTGGGTGGGGAGAGTTAGCTCCCTCATGTGACCAGAGCATGAGCTACAGGACCTTCCTACTGGCCTTGCTCTGGTGGAATTAATGTCCTTATCTGTACTACATAAGACTGGATGAAGTAAACAAACCTGATCTGTTCCCATCAATATACTTTGTACATAAACTTCACAATGTACACAATACGCACCATACAACCTGGAATGTCTAGTAATCTCACAGGAAACATAGTTAGGTCCTTGTGCTTGGACAATATCAAGGAAGTACCTTAACTGGCACTGGATATTCTATTCCACTGGCACAACACTTAAGAATTAACAATAAACACCCAGCCCTCAGTAAGTTACTCTCTTGCTGTTTTTTTCTAGTGAATAATCAGTGAGTTACATTTGTTCCAAATAATATCCTACAATACTGCAACAGAAATAAAACTCATTTCATACCATATAAATATTATAACAAAATGTACATGAGGCCCACACTACCCCCTCAAGGTCTTGAACAATAATTGACACCTACCACAAAATACTGATGGTAGAACAGCAAATTATTTGCACAATGGAGTAGCCAAGGTTTTATGGAGAACTAAATCCTAAGAAAATCACCATTCTTAAAGTGATTTTCCTATAATTTTTATTTTATACAAAAAGATTGCTGGAATTTATCTCCATACCTCCACACTGCCTGAACCACTTCAGTTTGCAACAAGAACAAGACTAACGACAACTTTCCTTCCTCTAACCAATTTCATCCATGGCACAAATACTGTACTAAATACAAATTGATGAAGTCTGTTGACATATTATAGATATACATGAACATGGAAGAAATTTGAGCTATACACATGAAAGCAGAGTAACTTCCACAGTGGCTGGCTACTGGGTAAAACTGATGAGAGGAAGGAATATAAATACATGTTACCTTTCACCCTTAATCCTCAAGATTCCTGAAGGCTTGCTGGATGTTTTCATAGATTTCATCAAAGTCCTTCCTCACCTTGGTCTCCCCATCTTTGAAGGTGTCCTTGAACTTCATGGAAGACAATTCATGCATAATAGAGCCCATTGCATCCTTGATGATCTGCCACGTTACCTGTTAAGTCAATATAATTTTAGTAAAACAATATGCAAGCATGAATGGTAACCAGCTGAAGTTTGCACTTAAAAATCTGGAGGATAAGATAGCATTTGGAAACATATTAATGTACAAAGATGACTTGGTGCTTTTTTTAAGACATACTGTAGATCAGTATGAAGGTAGGAAATGGCATGTGTGAAGGTTCTTTCACAAGTATGTTAACCTACAATAATTAATTCATTCAAGATATCTATTTCCCATCCTGAAAAAAAAAATTATAATTTAAAGTTTGTATTAAAGAATTTTTTGGGAAGTAATGTTAAGATTTCTCTGACTGGATATGGATTTGTGAGTGGAGGGAGGGGTATAATGTGAGCTTACTTCAAAAAGTCTATAAATTGTGAAGTTCTACAAAAAGTGTTTAACTGATGGTGAACAGAAGTTACCATGATCTTCCAATATTTTCCACGTACCTTGTTGTCACTCTGCGCAGTGCGGTTCACAATCTGCCTGGACATGTCATAGAAAGCGATAATATTCCGCATCATACCAACAGTCTTGTAGAAGGGACAGAAACGATCATATGAAGTGTAGGAGTTCTGCTGTAGGAAGTCATCTTTGATGATCCTGGCCACTTCCAGGGTGATCTTGTCATTGTCAGACAATGAAGCCTTACCCACAAGCTGCACAATTTCTGCCAAGTCATCCTCTTCCTGAAGAATTTCTTTCACCTTGGTCCTGAAATGATAAATAACCTCTCACTGTAAACTACATAGGATTCCAAAGGTACTGTATGTTGTAGAGAAATTTTAACGAGCATAAAAATTCTGTAAAAAAAAAAAATGGGTTTAGAACATGGTGTAAGTATCATTGAGAAATGAAGACAAAGAAACTTGGGACAAGCAGAGCAAAGATGTGGAAAAGAAGAGAAAGGATTTTTGTAAAACATTTTCTCTTCATTTCAGCACCTACATAAAATAAAGTACTGTACTCATAAAATATTGTTATTAAGTTTTAGTCTAATTTTCTATTTATACATGTGATCTATTAATATATTTTCATAATCTCTATACTATGCTGAATCCAATATCAGAATCATATGGCAATCCCATGTAGGAGTCATTTCTACAGTATAATTCATTTGCAGACTTCCTTTTCCTGTATTGCTGTTGGGGTTAATTCTTTTTGACTTTCAATCCCTTAGAAAGGATTAGGATTATATCTTCCCCACTCTCATATACTATAAGGGTTAAATAGAACACACTTTCAAATAAGAGTTTACTCACCTGTAAGTAACGAACTCAGGATGGTTGGCATCATAGTGTTCCTCCAAGGCACGGAGATACTTAGAGTATGACTGGAGCCAGTTGACAGAGGGGAAATGCTTGCGCTGAGCTAGCTTCTTGTCCAGACCCCAGAACACCTGCACAATACCCAGGGTAGCTGAGGTGACAGGGTCAGAGAAATCACCACCAGGAGGAGAGACAGCACCCACAATAGTGACTGAACCTTCACGTTCAGGATTACCCAGACACTTGACCCTACCAGCACGCTCATAGAAGGAGGCCAAACGGGCACCCAGGTAGGCTGGGTAACCAGAGTCGGCAGGCATCTCCGCCAAACGACCAGAGATCTCACGCAAGGCCTCGGCCCAACGGGAAGTGGAGTCAGCCATCATAGACACGTGCAGACCCATGTCTCGGAAATACTCAGAGAGGGTGATGCCTGTATAAATGGAAGCCTCACGAGCAGCCACAGGCATGTTGGATGTGTTGGCCACTAGGCAGGTTCGCTTCATGATGGACTCCTCCACGCCATTCACCTCAAGCTCCAGCTCAGGGAAGTCTCGTAGTACCTGATGACCACAATGGTATTATTTTCTCGTTAAGAGTTGTGCTAACCTTAGATAATCCTTCATAATTTCAAGAATACCTGGTTAAGCAGTTAAAATAAAATATACAGTATTACAACACATAATTCACAGAATTATTCAACATCATGGAAAGAGTTTGATTTTATATTTGAAAACCAATTCAGCGCAAGACAATAATTACATTATTTGGTTTGCATTTATTAAAGTACAATTCACACTGTATATATGGCCCGTTGTAGTTACCATTTGAAATGCTGAGTTCGGACAAGTCATATAGGCTAGAGTCCATAGTGTTCTGACTCATAATTCCATGCGCTGTATATATAATTCCAAATAGATACCACACTCAAAAACTATGTACCTCAGCCATCTCGTTGCCTCTCTCTCCGCAGCCCACGTAGATAATAACATTGGAGTTGGAGTACTTGGACAGAGCTTGAGAAATACATGTCTTGCCGCAACCGAAGGCTCCAGGGATGGCAGTGGTTCCTCCCTGGACACAAGGGAAGAGGGCATCTAACACCCTCTGTCCAGTCAGCAGTGGATGGTTGGCATGGAGCTTCTCACTGACTGGTCGAGGCTGTCGCACTGGCCATACCTGCAAAACAATACACTTTTAATCAAAGAAAACTATGTATGGTGCCAACTGCAGCTGATGGGACCGAGTGCAAAATGAACTGGTGGATACAAGAATTTATGAGCATTACATCAACAATCTATTGCATACTGAACATACAAACTCCTTCAAGCTCATTTACTATCTACTGTAAAGTACAAAGTACTGTAAGATACAAACATTGATAAAGTTAACAGCAAAAATATAAGCTTACTTGAGGAAAATGAATGAAATTAACTGTACCATATATTATAAAGAAGTAATTTCCCTTTCCAATAAGAGGTGGGGATGAGGGTTCCAGGCCCAGGGAGGAGAAAAGAAAGCAGTGATAGGATCTGAATACCCAGAAAAATGGGCCACACTCAGTTACTCCCATTTTCAAACCCACAAAATTTTCAACTCCTCCCTATAATCCTAGGATGCTAGACAGTCACTTCAATTAGTCTTAATGATATACAGTATCAAATAGCCAAAGTTACCTGCATCATGGTGTACCGTTTTTTCTCCCCATCAAATTCTACTTCTAGAACTGGTTCATCCACAGTGTAATTGCCAGAGTCAGCGACCCAGACCACTGTGCCCCTGGCTTTGGGAGGCAGGACGATTCTGTGGTTAATGATGGAGTTCTCTGGTACCAAACCAAACAGGTCACCTCCTGTTATGTGGCTGCCCACCTGTTGGCAAAAGAATATTTTCTTGTATTTACAAAGCAGAGGAAATATGAAATGCAACAGTCTTGAAGTCCCATAGAATTATGCTCATGTTAGAAGACTGAACAATTTCAGAGCCAAAGAAAGGATTGCAGTATATCTGTATGCCCAAGCTGTTGATAATACCTGTGCACAACATCATAGCAATATACAAAATCTTCCATAAATAATACAGTAATAATATAAAGTCGAGATTTAAGGATACCTTGATAGCACGTTCAGGCTTGAACTCCCAGGTGCTGGTACGTGAGAGAGCAGGGGTGGAAACGCCCTTGGGGATGTACACGCTCTTAGTGAGATCTTCAATCTCCTGCAATGGGCGCTGGATTCCATCATAAATGTTACCCATAATACCAGGGCCCAGCTCCACTGACAGGGGTTTCCCAGTCTTCATTACAGGATCACCCACAGTTACACCAGAAGTGTCCTCATACACCTGCCAGGAAAGGAATGACATTGTACAAAGTTGTCAGGTTAAAACTTTCCCTTTAGGAGTGTCTTATATTGATGCCACCAAAATTTCATGTCATCAGCCAGTCAACAAAAAATTAAAACATGCAGGCTACCAATGCAGAGAAAGTCTAGTGGATGTCTGTCAAATAAATAATTCATGGCTTCAGTCTGCTTCACAACAACTGGATAATACAAAGATAGTTTATCTTCCACATTATAGTGTATATAATATGTGGGATTGAATGTGACAATACATGATAAGAGTGCATGATAATAACCTGGATGGTGGCCATGTCTCCCTCCAGCCTGATAATCTCACCAACCAATTCCTGGTGGCCTACTCGTACCAGCTCGTACATAGCCGATCCACTCATATTCTTGGCCGTCACCACTGCAACCACAAACATGAACATTAAATATTCACTCTCTTATGATCCTCTATTGGTACTGTTCATCAACTGTTCAAAATTTAACCATTAAAATTAATGCACAAAAAAATTTCACTTATACAATTTCAGAATCTGCAATTGTCCAAGGGTTAGTGGAAGTTGGATGGAGCTAATTTAGTACTCCTTCCCTATGAGAATTTTCTTTATTAACATAATTTTATGTCAGTCTCAAAGACTATTTATACTGCAATATACATTACTGTACTAGTTAAGACATGTCATACCGGTATACCAATTCTATACAACCTTATTCTGAAAAGATTGTGTTATCCCTAACGTTAAACTCCAACCTACAAATATTTTCAAACAATTTTTTTATGGTTTTCTATAAAATTGAATCTGACTATGTGATGTATTAGCTAAGATATATATGCTATAATGTGAAAGGAAAAGGTTGACTTACCAGGTCCAGACACGCCCCATACGTGGCCGACGCTACTTTCACTTGGATCTATTGATCTGATCAGTTTCATTGCCCTATCCAGTCCTCCAGCCTGTAACAGAACACACCTTATTACAACTTTAGTTTCACTGTGATCATATCTGTCCTAATTATTAAGGCTTAAAGAAAAAAATAAGCAGGCCAAATTGGCCAATAAATCACAACAAAATGACAATAAGGTACAGTATTGGTACTGTATAGAATAGATTTGTGCAGTACTTTTACAATAAAAATATGACAAGCGGCAGATGGAATTTAACATCGATAAATGTAACATAACAGACCCAGTAGATTACAGTAACTACGTACTAGAGTTTTTATCACAAAATGTAAACATTTGAATGGACAGTCATACTATAATAAATTATAAGCTTTAGTTCAACCACACTTGGATTATACATTTCAGTGCCCATTTTGCAAGATGAATATAAATCTACTAGAAAGCATATAGGCCTAAAATAGGATTACTAAAATGGGCTAATCTCGGGGATTACGCCTCCTGTTACTTCTTGTTAAGGATTTTAGCGAAAATCAACAAGCGTATACTTCATAACCACTAAGACATATTTTACAGAATACATTTGAAAACAAGTAGACAAACTTACAACTCTAATAAAAAATCCATACATGTGAGAGCAAAATTTTATCTTTACACAAAATGGAAAACTAATTACCTGAAAACCAGGTAGTGTAAAAATTCAGTTAAAAAATAAGCTTTGTATCCCAAACAGATTCCTCCTCCAGAAATATCCAAAATAACAACCATTAAATTATTCAACTAAAAATAAATAAGCTTAGCATCCCTAGGTAGCAGACTCCTCCCCCATGAATATCCGGAGTACCTAACAACCATTTATTCCACTAAAACATTAAGCTTAGCATCCCAAACAGACTCCTCCTCCATAAATATATAAATATCCTGAGCAACATCCATTAAATAAATAAGCTTAGCATCCCTAGGTAGCAGACTCCTCCCCCATGAATATCCGGAGTAACTTAACAACCATTTATTTTACTAAAACTTTTAAGCTTAGCATCCCAAACAGACTCCTCCTCCATAAATATTCTGAGCAACATCCATTAAATTATTCTATTAGTAAAATAAGCTTAGCATCCCTAGGTAGCAGACTCCTTCCCCATGAATATGCCGAGTAACTTAACAACCATTTATTCTACTAAATCATTAAGCTTAGCATCCCAAATAGACTTCTCCTATATAAAACATCCTGAGTAATAACCATTTATGCTATTAAAACCAGACTATTCCCAATCATCTGATATAATATATGACCCGAGGCTTCTGAGTTTGCGCGAGTTTTGACCTACACCATTTCCTCCATAATAACACTAAGTTTACACCAATTAACATATGTAACCCACTCCAACAGTAAAAGGGATGTATATATTACCATGTTTGCGGTTTGTGTTGACTGTTTCCAATGATTTAATACAGAATATATATGTCTGACAGCTCCTTCTCTTCGATTTTGCCGACCCAGGACCAGCTGTCTTGTGATGTTAGCTTGATCGGGGCTAAGATGTATACAAACCTTAAATTTTAATATTAAGCATTATTTAGATACAATTAATATATATATCATTTTAAAAGTTGATTTAATGGATATATGTGGGCTGTTACTATCTCAAATTATCGTATTTTGGGAATTTATAATGGTTGTGACGTCATTGTTTTTGATGTGACGTCATACAATCACATGATGGAACTCATGGGTGTATCTTTGTATAAGCTCGAGGGTTCAAGGGAGTATTGGGGCGATGAAGAAATTGAAGCCATCTATTCGCCATAATTGTAAACGTAACTGGTTGTATAATTGAAGACACTGGCAATTGTCTTATCGGATTAAATACAAATTCTCATATTAGGAACTCAAATATAACACATTATTAGTGTATATTGTACATTGACGCTACCTGTTTTGTGTTTTTGTAATATTATATTACTAAATTTCGTATCATGGCGATTTGGTAGCGTCAATTTTTAAGTTCGTGTTTAAAATTATGGGCGTACTAAAGATTCTTATTTAATCAGTAATACTAAAAATAGTGTAATTTTAGATTTCTACATTTCACTTATAATTATACAATAATTCCTCTGTATATACTGAAGAATAATATATCGTGTATTGATTGCCTAAAGGAGAATTCATATTCAGTATTTATTACACCTGATTAATAAAACTAAAATGTATAAATTAAAAAGACAAATACAATAAAATATATATTGTATTGGTTGCTAAGGACGCTATAATGTCGTTAAGGAAGGTGACGTCATTGTTCGAGCTAACCATCATGGCTGCGCCCTGTGTTGTCCATTGAACTGCCGTCATCTCTTTCCTAATACTTTACTTCTGCTCTTCAATATGAGGAAGTAAGATCACCTTGAGACTTTGTTAATCAATAAGGTTTTCCTTGGTTAAAGTTTCCACACGTGGTTAATGATAAAATAAGATAAAAATGATAAAACTTAACATAACTCGTGTCGACTCGTTGGATTTGCAGGATAAGAGGGCCGTATTCAAGAACATTCATGGTGTATACGATGGTGTGGTACCGGTACGATGACTCCATAGAAAAAAACAATAGAGCCGTCGTACCGGTACCACGCCATCGTATACACCATGAATGTTCTTGCATACGACCCATAGTTTCAGATAATATTATGTTAATCCACCGCCGGTAATAATAAAGATGATTTCATATTACAAAATTGTTGCACCATGTCGATATAACCACTACCATAATTATGCATATAAAGAGTAACCGTAAATATTGAATGAATTACCGTTATTGGGTACGGTTTTTCTACCTTCATTACCTACTTAATTAGACCATTCTAAGACTATTTTCGGTATTTATTGAAAGAATTACCGTTTTGCAGCAGTGTTGCCAGATCAGGCTGGGTCCCAGTATTTTACCCCTGTCATTTATTGTACTTTATCACGATTATTTCCCGGTAGTTTGCCCAGGTTAGGTCCCGATAGTTTGCCCAGGTTAGGTCCCGGTAGTCTGATGCGGTCTAGGTTAGGTTAGGTCAGGTCAGGTAAGGTCAGGCTAATTTCAAAATGCCCCATTTGAATATCTTGTAAATGGGGCATTTGCGGAGAAAATGCCATAGAAGAAAATAGTCTTAGAATGGTCTAAAATAGTGGGTAATGAAGGTAGAAAAACCGTACGCAATAACGGTAATTCATTCAATATTTACCCTATTTTCTTCTATGGCATTTTCTCTGCAAATGCCCCATTTCCAAGATATTCAAATGGGGCATTTTGAAATTAGCCTGACCTTACCTAACCTTACCTGGACCGCATCAGACTACCGGGACTTAACCTGGGCAGACTACCGGGACCTAACCTGGGCAAACTACCGGGAAATAACCGTGGTAAAGTACAGAAAACGACCGGGGCAAAATACTGGGACCTAGCTGGATCTGGCAACACTTCTACAAAATGGTAATTCTTTCAATAAATACCAGAGTAACATTACATAATGTATTCCTTTTGTATTTGGTGTGATAAATGTACAGTTTGTGAAATAAATACGTGGGCTGTACTCTGGAGCAATTTGAAATGGTTGGTTTAGTTGTTTAGGAGGTATTTATTTAGTAATTATGGGCCTAACTTAAAACATTATGATGTCAAAATAGATTTGTCATTGTTATTTAATCATTACAGGCCTAACTTAAAACATGGCATCAAAATAGATTCGTTATCATTATTTCATCATTATACGCTAACTTAATACATTATGGCGCCAACATAAATTCGTTATCATTTCATCATTATAGGCCTAACTTAATTAATACATTATGGTGCCAAAATAGATTAATTATTATTATTTTCCACTATCACTGAAGGAGGGGGACAAATAGAGAAGAAATGATGAAACTGTTGTATGTTAGTTATGTTGGTTCGGGTTGAATTTTTTAAATTTCAACATATATGGCTGTTTATCAAATGAAAATAAAGGTAAAATACTGTAAGTTATACTATTTTCCGTATTTTCTGCTCTATAGGGCAAAGCAGTTTAATGAAAGTAAAGTAAAGTGGAAGCTCTTCTGCCTTGGCCATTCTCTATTATGAAGTTCTTGGTATGAAGTAGTGATACAGTGAGTAATTACTTTAGTGTCAAACCGCACACCCTTGTATGTACAGTACAGTAATATGTTCACCCAAGAGTCTTGTTATCAACTATCTATACAGTAAGTGTAACAAAAGTTTCCCGTTTCCAGCCTAAGGCTATTCATATGCAGTATACCAGTGTCCTGATTATTTTAATATTTGCAGGGGTCGCATTGAGCTGGGTGATGTAACACCCCACAACATCAAACAGCTAAAACTGCTGAACCAGGTTGTCTTCCCTGTCAGCTACAATGACAAATTTTACAAGGATGTTTTGGAAGCTGGGGAACTGGCCAAACTTGGTGAGTGTTAATTCTTTATCATTTTAATAGATCATGTAAGTGGAAAGTCATGCTGCTTGTAGATAGACTAACCAAACTCTTCATTTCTGCTAGTAGAAAAGTTTTAAGAGTTCACTGTTAAGGATATGACTAATTTCTGTATACAGTACTAGTAGTCTCAAAGCCATCAGAGGTCTTGTGGAGTACTCTTGTAGTCTTATTTCAGCTAAACTGATTATAAAGGATATTTGCTGTATTTCACTTTCGCAGATTTGATTTCTGTTTTATCTATACAGTAAATAAATCAGTACGGTATCTCAAATATGAGTTACCCAGTACAGTATATAATCATTCATATATAATTGGGAAATAGGCTCATGATAAAAGCATATGAGTGTAACATCCTATAGTATCACCTTTCAAGATCCTCTTCATGAACAAATGGAGAAATGAGCTGAATGATATGCTCAACAGGAACCAGAGCTGAGGCAAACTCTTGGCTTCAAATTCAGTTCTCCATTAAACCAGTTTTTTAGAACCACAGAAAGCCTCAATCCCCCTCAGTATAAAATCTATCAATGAACTTTATTCTACTAACTGCAGCCTACTACAATGACGTGGTGGTTGGCGGTGTGTGCTGCCGAGTGGACGTGCAGGACGGACAGCGAAGACTTTACATCATGACTCTTGGCTGCCTCGGCCCGTACCGCCGCCTTGGCATTGGTACCAAGATGCTGGAACATGTTCTTAATTTTGTTGAAAAGGAAGGCAACTTCAATTCCATCTTCCTGTGAGTTTATTCTGAATTTGTACTTTTTAGTCACATGATTACATGTTACTGTTTATATAGTTTGATGTTTGGGATGCTTCGCCTCTACCATCTAATGATAACATGGTTGCATTTCATAATCAGAAATAACTTATCAAAATTACAACAAAAAGTATCATATAGGCACAGCACAGTACACAGTATTACCTAATTAAGCATCTTTAATATTTGTGTCCTGTACTTCCGTTTTCTATTTTTGGCATCATCTGTGGTACAAATATTGTATAAAGAATTCCGTAATTTTGTATGAAATGTAAAGAATATTATTAAGAAGGGGGTCATATTTTGTTGGCAAATTGGAGTGTTACTGACTCTTCCAAACTAGGCTAAAAAACAGATTGTATACTTTTCTACTAGTGAACAATACAGTAAACCCTCGCTAAGTCGGATACTTATAACTCGGATGCTGTCAGTGTCTCAGACACTTATAAATGACGAATGTATATCCGACTTATGCGGAGATTTTCTGGGTTCATTGTCACAATGGCCTACAGCCTGTTATCTGCATTAACCACACATCTCATGACACAGTGGACAGGGTGAAATACAATATAATGTTTTCAGACCAGCTTGAGACCAGTTAAGGCCACTGCTTTACACTTATGATTGATATTTCTCCGCTGCAACTGTTGATCCACTTAATGAATCATTCCTGAGAGCAACTCATGTTTAAGTTGTGGTATGATTGCCTATTTTTTTAAACTGCCAGAAATGCTCCACCTCCCCAGGGAAAGTAATATAATGCAAACTAAGATAATTTCCACCAAACATTTACACAAATAGTTAAAATTTTCAGACACCATAAACTACAGACTCAATCATGATTATAAGGTGTGGTATCCTAAGAATGGAAACTGGTTCTTTTTCTCCAGATTAAATTAAGTGCATTATTTGATAGATAACACATTATAGTTTTGTCATTCCAACTTTTACTTTTATAGGCATTCACTCACAGAGCATTCCTTCTCACTTCTTTCTGCTTATCTTTCATTTGACTGATCTAGTTGGTGTTATTGTCCCCATGACAGACATGTACAAGTTAATAATGATGGCGCACTAGACTTTTACAAGAAATTTGGATTTGAAGTAGTAGAAACAAAGCAGCACTACTACAAGAGGATCGAACCTGCAGATGCTCACGTACTCCAGAAGACGCTGGTCAAATCCTGAGCATCCCACACACATACGAGCATCACCGGGACCTGACCATAGAGTGATAGGTATGGTAGAAGAGTAGCAAGCAATAGAGGAGGGGGACTGGAAACCTTCATCGAGGTGGTGATACACTTGATGAGATTTGAAGTGCTGAAAGTCTTCAATAATGGGGCTGCCACAACTTTGATAAAGATTCCAGCCTTCACCAAGATGAAATTATGCATAGATTTATGCTGATTTATATTATTATATGTATGATTGTGTATGTATGTAGGTAGATAATCACTTGTACATATATACATAAATTAGGTAACTCGTGCAGTAAATATGTATATGCAGATGAAGTGTACTCATGAACTGTACTGTTTGAAGGATCAAACTTCTCTTGTCAGGCCTGATGGATTGCCATCATCCTCACACTTCATTAACTTATACGTAGGCTACATCAGTATGCAACTTATTTGCTGTATCTCATAATGGAAGTATTTTTGTTGCTTAATTAATAATTATGTTTTTCTTACCTTGTCTGTTATGAGATTTTTCATCCATCCATCCATAGTGTTGGTATTTTGCTCCTTATGAGTACCCAATCATGGGACTGGACTGAATTATATTGCAAACTATTGTACAGCTTGTAAAAACTAATGTTAACTTAAAAATTTGTATTCTGTTGTGCATCATAAAAACTGTGTTTAAAGAAATGGAGGTTAACAATGCGATTGATAGTAGCCTTGTGCATGTACGACCAGTCTTGTACTATTAATTTTACAGATTTTGTTGATTATGAGATCTGTTTTCCTCTTTCTTGCTGCTGATTATGAACAAGAAATGGGTATGGTTCAGGTGAGGTGTTCTGCCTTAATCTCAGTATAATGGAATTTCATTACTTTTGTCAAACAAGAGAGTGGATTTCATTTTGCTAGTCTTAGGCCATCATTTTTATAATATTCCTCTGTGTGTGTCTTGCTGAGCTGTCTTACATTGTGACTTCTCATGTTATAAAGTGGCCTGCTTGTGGGCAGGAAAATACAATTGCAGAACCAAGTGGCTTTGAAAAGAAATGTATGAACGTAAGTTTAGTAAGACTGCGGTTCTGTTTTGTTATGTTTGAAAAAAACTATTGACTACAAAACTTATGTACAGTACATAAGATAAGTCATGTTTTCCCCATGTTACAAGCAGCAGACCCATGTGTTGTTGACCCCCATCCCCTGACCTGCCTAACTTCCTTCTCTATCATACTTCATATGTTGTGTTCTGCATCACCTCAAGTTGGAAGCAGAGAAATTTCCTTCAGCCTTGCCTTGTGACTTTTATTTTGTCAGGCCAAGATGTGTCTTCCTGTGAAATTAAATTTTTGTTTTGAGAGTCACTTCTGAATGCAATAATGATTATAATAACCGGAATAACAATATTTTATCACTACCATTTTCCCTCATGTAAATTTTGAAAGCCTCAGTAGGGTTGTAGTGGCAGCGTCTTGTCCAGAGACAAGTGTAGTTAACAATTCTGCCTTTTTAATTAGTCATTTCTTATTTTATTATTACAGGAGGACTTTGTATGCAGTGTGAAATAAACAAGAATGCATGTCTACCAATACTAGTGTTTCTAAGTAAGGTACAACAACTGTCACATGAAATTTTACTTTGATTGTTGATTGTCAATGGGATTGGAACTAGGAATGCTATTGTACAAGAGAGAAACGTAAAAAAAAAATTGAAAATATTGTACTGAGAAAACAGAGTTCTGGGAAAATATAGAAGAATGTTTGGACTATTTTGGCAGGAGTGTGAGACTGGTGGTGCTGACGTATGTGCTAAGAGTAGGTTAATAACCATCAACACAAGATCATTCACAAGTTTAGATGGAACATATGTTGTGCCTCGGTGGGAAAAGATTCAACGCTTTGGGTACCGGTAATCACTATTAAGTCTAGGGTGTACAAGTCTCAATGCTGGTCTTGAGAGGGGTTGTAATTTTATGTTTTGGCTTAGCACAGAACAACATTCATTACATTTCATGTCTCTTATTGGCTCTGAAACTTTCTGGTATATAGTCAATATACTACCCTCACATTACACTACTTGCATACTCTGAAGTTATATACTGTACAGTACTGTGTACTAAATTAAGTTTGCAGACTGACAAAAAATAAAAATTAGGGATAAGCATCATAGGACGTCATCCAACAGCATAAAAATCAGTGGATACAGGAAGCTGGGAATAAACTACGCTATCAGGAATTTCGAGATCTTTTACCGATGATTGAATAAGTGGCAGTACAGTACTAGAGATTTTTAGGCTATATGACCGCTTGTTTTAAAGCAAGCTTTCATTACTAGCGCAGTTCTATACTTATGAATAAAAGATGCACAAATTTGTGCCATTATATTATAGTAAAGGGATATATAATTGTCTGGAGGGTTGCCTCCCGGAGGTGATTAGTATACTTTATGTGGCACCTGCGCAATACATATATTTCGCTCTGAGTAGCTGGATACCTGATAAACATAAAAACAAAGAACGGCTTCAGTATCACAACTGATTGATCATAATATTTACAAAGAACAATCACAGCTTATATTGAGCTCATTAACCATTCCACAACTGGCAGGTCGCGTACTGCGCTGGTGCCACATATACGAGACCAACACTTATACTTTTTGTGACCTATATATTGACTTCTTAAAACTGCTATTACAGTATTTCAACAAAGTCATATTTACGCCATAAAATGTGAGGTAAGTCATAGATAACTAAGAGAGAAATGTTTTTTTTTTCTTCTTGTAGGGAGCATATCATTTGGTGGGTATATAGGGCCATATTCAAGAACCTTTGTAGTGCATAAGATGGTGTGGTAACGGTACGATGGCTCATAGACAAACAACAGAGCCGTCGTACCGTTACCACGCCATCTTATACCAAGGTAAATATAGATACGCCTATATTTACTTTGTCTCATACACCACGGATGTTCTTGAATATGGTGCGTAGCCTGACGCTGTCTGTGATGGTTTAGGCGGGAACTTAAATACTTAGAACCTGATTGTATCAATATTCGAAATAATCTGTCTACAGTCCGTGCCCCATAACCATAATAAGCATTTTGACACACTATAAGTGTATCTAGAAGCAGTGGCGCCAAACCAGTGAGGTAAAACAGCACTGAAAAAAGCTAGGGGGAATAAGAATAAAATGTTGATGTGGACGCCGTCATCTTCCACACCAATAATGGCTCTTACAAATAATGAGCAAATATTTATGTATTGCGTAAACTTCGTGCCATAGTCCTAGTCAAGGTCAAGAACCACGAGTATAAGTCAACTAAATAGCAATAATTGTTGGATCTACGTACACTCGTAATCCAAAATTTGTATCCAGGTCTTGTTGAAGTTTCGAATAATTTGATATACTAGTGAACCAATTACAACGCTTATCCTGTTTCATATTTGCTTGAGCTCGCCTAATACTCGATCAGACTATTCGAAGCAAGCCTGGATACATATTTTGGATTGCGAGTGTACAGCAAATTATAGTAGGCTAAATAACAAAGGATAACTCGTTTGATACCAATCACTCAACCTGATGAAATAGTCACATTTCTACACACATTAAGGATTTTGGCAGTTTTATTAGGTGAGTACCATGCATCTTGAAAATAGAAATATAGGCGTCTTTATTACATTAATTTACCGTACTTGAACATGAAAACACGTGACACAAAATGAGGCACCATTAGAACCCTAATTTGTAAAGACTACACTAATAATATATCCATATGATACTTTGAATTACATTATTATTATTATACTGTACAAACACCTACGCACGTATATTTTGTCGACATCTGTCAATCGAGTAACGAGGAAGTTTACTATAAGGGACATAACGGATGAAGCAGTTTTCGGACAATAGGCTATGTATGGGCGTTCCACATGGATGCGTCGCGACGGTATCAGTATCTTGGATTCGGACTGTGCCGGAGTCTGTCCTAGGTGATGTGAATCATGTGATGCAGCCGCCAGTGTGCGGTGGGCCAGACAGCCAGGCTGCCAGCCAGTGTCAACTTTCAAGCAGTACCGTTGTGAAGGTGGAAAGGAGGTGTATACAGCCGCTCCGCTCGCTCACTGTCACACGCGCTCGCTCTCGTGGTGCAGGTGTAGTGCATTTATCTCGTAAGGTTGTAGTTATTTTGACTTGTTTTTACATTTGAACCGTAACACAGAGAACCCGTGATAATTGTTGGAATATTTCAAATGTTTTAACAAGTAATTAAGTGTGTTAGTTGCTGTAGTGTAGTGTTGGTGAAGTGAGGGGCTAAGGCCTACATAATTATAATACAGGTAACTGGGGTGTGATTGAGGGCGGGTGTGTGTGTAGGAGAGGCATCATCTTGCAAAGGGTGGGTGGGGTGTGTGTTGGACAGGGTGTGGGTGTAATGTGACGGGTGGAGGGTGGCGGCGCCGGGTGAGGGTTGGGGCACCATGGAGGAGTGCTGCCCGGGGGACGGTCTGCCTCAGGGGCCCATCCCCGCGCCGCCAATGTTCAGCGGGGAGTCCCCTGGGACTGGGGACACTGCTTCTGAGGAATCATTGTACGAGAGCCTTCTGCAGCGGCTACGGAGCCAGGGGGATGAGCCTTGGCCCGCTGGTCCTCCCCGCAGCCAGAGTTACACTGAGGGCAGCCTACAGCAGGCCGCAGAGGGCGCCATACCTCACGCCCAGAGCCACCATGCCCTGCTTCAGGACGCCTTGCCTCAACAAGATAACCAAGATTCCCATTCGTGCTTACATGTGTTACACACGGTGGTGGCATGCCAACAGGAGCAAATTGGTGTGTTGCAGGCTACACTCAAGGACCTGGCTGCCACCTACACAAGACGGGAAAGGGCTCTGGTTGCCAAAGTGGCTACACTCCAGCAAAAGGTAAGAGAGAGAGTGCCATAATTCTTCCACACCCTTTATCTGACCCTCAAACTCCCAAATACACTGGGTTGATTTCCAGCCGAGCCGAGATGACTTGTCACCCCCCGGTCCTTGTTACTTACTCCCATTTGAAGTAGAACTTAACTATATATTCAGACCACTTCATCTACAATATATTCACTGCACCAATATGCTCATTGAGTCCAATCTGATGACACAACTCCCAACAATCAACCTGCCTGTCTTTATTCCTTTGTTAGAATTAATTATTTGAGAAATAATTCAGAAAATTAAATAAATACGGTAATTGCGAATCCTGGCAATGTATACTCAGGAATGGATTGACGACGAAGGCGAACTTTCCACAGGACTGAATCCCACTGACAGGAGCAGGGTGAACAAATATGTTGTTTACGGTTGTTCCAATATCCCTGGACGTGTACTATTGCAAAAAAAGAGTTGACACTAAAACCCACCAGTGTTTGAGATAATAAAACTTCGTCTTCAGTGAACACAATATTCGTATTGTTTTAAAAATATTTCTGTGGTCTGTGGTTATGACTAAATGACAATTGTAAGTTTGGGACAATCATAAAACAAACTGTAGAATATAATACAAGGCATTACAGTGTCATTGAAGATTAAATTCCTGGCTAACCACCTTCAACTTACATTCTACTTACATAATATTTTTATCTAGGTAAATAATAACAGAAAATTGTATGGTACCAGTAAGCTTTAAGTTGTCCAAGTTAGGTTGCAATTAATTTGTCAAAAAAAGTCGCCGAACTGAAAATTTGTAACGAAATTTCATACCCTCGGAAATACAAGTTGGGACATCAAATTCACAATAATAATTGGGTTTTGCTGGATTTTTTTTTTTTTTTTTTTTTTTTTTTTGCGTGAGTGTGACCTCGGTACGGTAGTATTTGATAGCTGTCGTGCTGGTGGCGACAATAAAGGCGATATCACACGTGAGCTTTATTGGACAATTCATTTAAGCAAGAATTGTTATAAAGATATTTTGCAGATGTTCGGCGAAATATGTCTTGTGTAAAACGAGCTCCTTCCGGCAGTTAGATGACATAGGCTACTCAATACGGTACTGGTATATGGTAAATTCTATATTATACAGTATAGGCCTACACCTCCGAATTTTTGTCCTGGTGTAAAAACTAACGTACCATTTTTAAATTGGGCAACTGGAACCCAAAATGCTGCAATACACGATACCCTTGTCACTGTCCTGGTCTCAATATTAGTTTTGCAATATTGTCAGCGACTTGTTAGATTCAGTGTTATAATGTGGAAATGGCGTATATAAGGCCAGGTGGATGAATCTAACTGTCCTGGTGGGTTGTAGGATATGTTTGCCAGTTTTCATCCTGAGTGAAGCGTTGTCAGTAGTGCAGTTTGCGATGACTATAAAGGTCACCATTTACATATATACAGTATATTTGTTTGTTTTTGCATGTTTACGTGTCTCTGGCTTTTAACGATATTCACTGTGCGCAATATGTGAGATATATACGTCCAGTACAAAAAAAAAAAAAATCTGGGAGTTGAGAGGAATAGGAAAGGGTATAATAGCCTAATATTATTGAAGGGAGAATAACGCATAGCTATACGCATACCTAATTATTGTAGGTAACGGAATAAGGACCTAAAAAGCTAACCTAATAAATTGCGTTTCCTAACAGACAGAATTTCGTGGTTTTCGGATTTTCTATGAACGTCATTCTCCGTAAGCGTCTTAATGGCCCATTGACCTCAGCACGACTCAATGCACTCATCTCACGCCAAGGAGTTGTGGGTGTGGAGTGGCCGTAACCCTTTGTTTCCTACTGCTTTCATTACGGCATTGACCTCAAGAAAACACCCTCCAGAATGTTTTTGGGGTGAAAATGATAAAGTTGAGATTTTGAAGTACACTAAAATCTTGACTTAGCTCTTGTTGCCTTTTCCTTGCCCGCTCACCTACGGTGACTCACATGGAAAATTGATAATATTTTGTTTGTTAATAAGCATAAATCATATATGTTCTCTAAACTTACTAAAAATGAATCGAAAAGGATGATGTAAACGTAGCAAGGCAAGAGTGCCAGGCAAGAAAGGATAAGAAAAAAAAAAAAAATTACCGGAAGACCATATTGAGAGATTAAGGTAGGCTAATGTCTTAAAGTTTCTTGAAGGAAAGACGGGTGTATGAAAGGTATGAAAGGTGGCTAAAGTTTATGTAAAAGAAATCCCTGATCCAAATCCAGATCTGCATTTCTTTTCAAAATTTAATAACATCTTGCCAATCACATTAAGGGCCTCTATTTAGGCTAAAATTTCGTAAATATCCACATACAACTTTTTGAGTAATCATGCTAACTTCCATAAGCAGACAGAAGACAACATATCAAACCTCAAACAAAATCACAAAACTGTTAAAGTTAGGTTGAATAAGTGGGCGGTAGAGCAGGGGACTAGCCTAGTGTGGACGTGGCCTTTGGGATGAAGGAAGTGAGTATAGATCTGGGATGCAGATATTTGTCTTTTTCTCTCACTTCTTCCTTTGATGTCAGTCTCTCTCTCTCTCTCTCTCTCTCTCCGGTTTGCTCAGTGATCGATTTTTTTTCTTTCTTTTTGAAACAGTTTTATCCAATACAGTATGGTACCGATATATTCATTCCCAAGATGCCTAGGGCATTCCTGATTGATAGCTAGCCTAATATTGTGGAATATACAACCGTGAGTAATAATTTTTAGTCCATCCTGGTCGAAGTGAACAACTTCCGAAACGTAGGTTACACTTCCACCACCCCGTCACTACAGCTTGCTAGGCTAATCCTGAGCTAAATCTTGTTCACGTATTGTAGTTCGGTTCACATTTCCGACCAGGGTTTGTTAGGTATTAGTGATCCTAACCGTACCCTATGGTTTAATGATATGGAATCTTACTGATATCTACTAGGACCTATATCTGTAACGCTGTCCTACTCGTACAGTATATCATAGCTACAGGCATAACTCTGGTAATCCCTGCTTTGTCGTATCAATATTGAGGACACCTAATGATATAGCCAATCAAAAATGGTTTGCGGTATTATTTTCCTGAAGTGAACGTGAAATCAGGTTGATTAGGCTTACCGTAGGTGAAAAAATAAAAAGAGGTTGCGGGGGGGATTGGATTCAGCCTCATGTAGCTTGTAGCCGACCCGACCTATCCCATTTTCTACCGAGTTTGTTGCTAAAGTGTCCAGTTACCAAAGTATCTGGCAAAAAAGTATTGGTAAAAAGGCTCCATCTCTACTTTCCCCTCAGCTCAATCACCTGAAAATTCATTACCGTGATGGGAGGAGGGAAGAGTGGGCTATTAGTTAATGATGTTAGGTTAGCGTAGGGTAACGTTGGGCACTTGTCTTGATAGTTTCCGATTTGTATGTTGTCTTATTTTCATATGGGTTAGTACATAAAGTAGGCTATTTGTTGTCACTGGTGTAAGTAGGCCTATATTTATAGCTTTTGCCAGATCAGTTCAGAATAAATTGATACCTGTTGATGGGTTAACCTACTCAGATAACATTTTCATAATATGTTACGTAGCCAAAGCTATATGTTTGCGTTTATTGTAAAGTAGCTTCAGATTAAAATTAGTTATGTTTACACAAGGTGTTATACAATTTATAAAAAAGTGATGTAAATTTTACACATTTGTTTGTGAATAAGATTTTTACTCTGTGTAAGACTACGAGAATGCAATTGGTTTTGAACACTACCATAGCTTAATAACTCCTCGTTGTCATAACAATTAGGATGGCTAGAAAATGATGATTGAAGTCGATGTGATGTCATTGGTTCGACTGTAAACGCCCAAACGGCATTACCAAAATAGGCTATGGTAATATTTTTTTGCAATTGCTAAAATAATTATTGACCAGTGTTGCATGTATTGTACAGGATGTCTATGTAAAATATTGGTGAATGCGAGTGAAAGTGTTGAGTGCGAAAGTGTGTGAATTAAATTCGGAATGGATTAAATGTTTTAATATTGAAACGTTATAGTCTATTCATAAAGGTTATCCTAATGGTATTGCTTGTAATAGTATTTTCATAGTTGATCAAAGTCCAACGCTGTAAATCTTCATCTAGCATTTAATAAGATGAATATGTAGTTATCGTTTTGTTTTGCTGTACCTAGGCTGTCAGTATAAAGGCAATGTATCCTATATAGATAGTCCTTACCTGTTTATGAACAATTAGGGAAGGAGTATTGGTCCTTAGTTACCCTTTTGATATTTACTTCAACTGCATGCGATGAGTAGAGGTATATTATGTATAGTATATCACACTGAATGAAACGAGCAATTGTATTTAGTAACACGCTTTGGTACATACGTAATAGTGTGTGTGTGTGTGTGTGTGTGTGTTCTTAGAATGTAGGAATGCACAATACATCATGGTGAAAGTGTCTGTAGAAATGGGAGTAGGCTACAGCATTGTGGATGTGGAGGGTCAGAATTTTGGGTCGTATAGGTAGCCTAATAAATAATTACCCAAAGCTACTTGTACAAATATTACGCTGGGAGTGGATTCCGGATTTGTTAGATTTGGTTTAAAGGTTGGATATGCATGTGTGTGAGGGAACAGGACTACAATGTATGTGTTTGAGGACAGGACAGTTGTGGTGATTGGAATTGCAGGTGTGGATGTGGAACTGGTATAGGCTTTGCAGGTATGGGATGTGTGTTGCTAGTCCCGTGTCTGCCACAACAACAATATTGCTGAAGTTGGAACATTGTCTGATATTCGCCTCATTGACTTGGCATCGTTGGTGTAATGGTGTTGGTTCCCCTTCCCCTCTCTCTCTCTCTCTCTCCCTCCATGTATGCCCAGGGATATAAGCGTGAGTTGACCATGAAACCCAACCTTTCAAGCGTAGGCTAATCAAATGTGTGTATAATTAGATTACAAAGTGTGCGTAATGGGCAAATGGTCATATTGTCATAACGTTGTAAGGAGGAAAGTTAGTGAGCTAGGTAGGTAAACACTTGCCCAATTTGTGAATCAAGCACTACGGTAGCTCTTTAGGCAGAAAAGTTGTGGCTAACTATGAGGGAATGAACTTTTGTGCACCGTAGTACCAATTTCTAGCAAGGACTGAGGAGATAAAACCTTATTAATTAAACACCTTGCCATGTGTAGCCAGAACCGCCCCATTTCATTGCAAACACATTTCTTCCTTCATTCAGCTCCTCTTAAAAAAAAAAACCCGGGCCCCCTCCCTCCTCTCCCCGTCACCACCCGTCGCGACACACAAAGCTACGTTGACAGGGAAAAAGGTAGAGGAAAGGTCGTGCTATGTGTATTGGTATTCCGTAAACCTGTTGCCTATTTTTTCTGTGCCAATTTTAAAGGGGATTGAGGAATGTGGGAGTCTCAGAACCTTCTATCTTTAATCTTTAATCTTTAAGGGGGTGTATGTAGTAGTGTTGGCATATCCAGAGCAACTGATTCCTCCAAACTATTCCAAGCAACAAGACACGATTTTTTTCTTGTTAATCTGGCTCTGTTTCCTGGCATATTAAGAAGAAATCATTGTAGCATCCCAATGTACCAAAAGTATATGAACCACTTAACCTTGGATGACGAGGGTTTGTTTATCTGGAAACTTTTAAAATCATATGGGAACAACGTAAAGGACAACTGTAGCGCAGTAAAAAACAACAGACAGACTGGGTATTATAGCTATCGTATACTATAGGCTACCAGTATCCGAGCTAGGCTAGGCTAGGCTAATCTATGTCGATCCGCTTTGGTGTGCCAGTGGTATGGGAGTTTTTGTTTTATTTTATATATATATATATATATATATATATATATATATATATATATATGTGAGAGACTGATTGGCTGCGTAGAAAGCGTAGTCTCATAAGAAACACCAGGACCAGGGTTATCACAAACATCTGAAACATCAAGACATCTTTATTTTGCTACGAATTGAAATAAATAAAAATATTTAAAATAATTAAAATATCTGAATATTAACATAAAATGTGTATTAAGCTAAAATGTAGAGACATGTTGCCTTTGCCTAGTGGCTCCCTTTACTTTATTACCAGTTCTATTTCCATTATCCTACATATTGATCACACAAAAAAAAAAAAAAAAAAAAAAAAAAAATAATAATAATAATAGCAGCGGGTATAAGGTTGCATCCCCAAATCTTTATCTTCTGTTCCTTCCTTCCACAACCTTTCTCATCTTTTCCTTCCTTCCTTCCTTCCCCTAACGTTATCTCTTTACTGCCCCTCCCTTCCTGTATCCCTTCTCTTCCCTCTTCCTCCTGTCCCATATTATTTTCTTCTTCTGTTTCTTTCTCCATCCCTTCTCTCCTCTTTTCCTCCTCCTCCCCCACCCCCTCTTTTCCTCCTCCACCCCCACCCCCTCCTTGCCTCTTAGTGGGTAGCGAGGCGGGCCGTAATTGGCTTGTCATGAGAGGATACCTACCTAATGGGTTCCTTACCTCACTCCTTCCCTCGTCAGGTCACTCACTCATCACTCTCACTCTTTTCCTTCCCTCTCTTATCTCTTCTTTCCCTCTCCCTATCTCAGCTCTCTTTCCCTCTCCCTATCACAGCTCTCTTTTCCCATGTTTTCCTCCTTCTGCCCCCCCCCCCCCCCCTCAGGATTCAGACATCAGGGGACAGAGGACTGGTATAAAAAAAAAATCTATAACAAGTAGTGGGTAGCTTAACGTAGGAGCTCATAAATTATAGCCTAATGTTCTCTGCTTAAAATTGAAATGAAATACTATATAAGATGCTTAAAAATATCAGTTACAGTAAGTAGAGCATATGAATGAACTATGAAAATGGAAAGATATTGATGCACAAGATTGATTGGTTGATTGATATTAGGCGCCGCAACAGCGAGGTCATATAGCGCCAGAAAAAGGTGATAGAAAGGTGAGACAGCAAGCAGGATTGATTGATTAATAGCAAACAGGAAGGAAATAGAAAGAAAAGAGGGACAGTTGAAGAACTAAAAGCTAGTGGCTGAGGCCGAGGGGCGCCAAAACCCTTAAAGTATTGCCCACATCACTAATGCAGACAATACCTCCATCCGGGGTCGATGCACAAGAAAGATGAATGTTATGCATGTACGAGGAAACTGTGCACGAGAATAATAAATGTTATGCGCGTACGAGGAGACTGTGCACGAGAATAATAAGTGTTAGGCACGTACGAGAAGATTGTGCACGAGAAGAATAAGTGTAATGCACGTACGAGGAGACTGTACTTCGAAAATATGTGTAATGCACGTACGAGGAGACTGCACGAAAAGTTTAATGAGAACAAACATTGAGAGAACCAGCAGGAGCCACCAGTCGTCACAAAAATATGTTGACATTTCAGTGTTTACACATTTTGTTATGTCAAGTGGTTCACCGTGTTTGTTTAGCCGTGTCAGATTTGTGTGTGTGTGTGTGTGTGTGTGTGTGTGTGTGTGTGTGTTGTTTGCTTTTCCCCCCAAAACGTAAAAAATGTAGTATGGTAAATAAGGCCAATATTTACAGCTGCTATAATTAATGCTACCAGGATCGGCACTATATAGGACTTCGAATCTCTGAATTATTTACACCTACTGATTTGACCAAACATCATTCAGTCATAAAAAGGCTGTAGTAAAATTTAACAATGTATAGGCTATGTGAAGCACGAGGAATTATTTACTTACTTGTATTGAAACTTAAAATATGTCTTACGTCTTTCATTTCAGGTCATCGTGACATACTTTAATTACTTGTATGTCCATGTCAGGTCTTGATACCAGCCAGGTCTTATACTTTTCTATTTCAGGTCACTGTGACATATATTTTACGTTTCCATGTTAGGTCTCATCAGTACTAGGTCTTCCTTTCCTGTCTTACTTACTTACGTCTGCATGTCAAGTCTGAGTAGCAGATCTGAGCATGTATGTATGGTGTGGTCGTCTTGAGGGAAATCAGAGAGTGGGTTGAGGGCTTCCCAACCTCTCGGGTACGACTGGGGTAATTGGCCTGGGGTTGCATGGCTGGGGTTGGTTGTTGGGGTTGGTATTCGTACTGCATTCTTTTGGGTTGGGGTCGATAGGTACAATCACGAACACTAACTAACAAGTATACGGTTTTGGTTGAAGCTTTGAACAGTCCAATTCTCTACATCTCTATTTCAACATCTCTTTTTTTTTCCTTGTTTTTTATTCCTTCAGTATAAAAAAATATATTGTTGATTACTCATTCTTTCATTAGGCTCCCCCCACCCCCTACCCCCACTCTTCCTTCTCTAACTTCTGCCTCCCACTCAGTATCTACTCCCCCCTCGCCCTTCCCCCCTCCCCATTCCCCGCCTTTCTCCAGGTCATATACTGTGAAATGGACGAGGAAGTGCATGGCGCCTGCAGCATTGGAGAGGGGCAGGAGGGGGAGGGGGGGGAAAGTATGCGAGAGGGGGGGGGGGGGTTTGGTGTGGGGAGATGGGGGCGGGTTGGCTAAAACACGGGAAAATACTGGAATGACTCCATCCTTGGTTAGTAGTGCCCTTCCCCCTCCCCCTCTTCTAGTCCCCTCCCCCCTCATCCAATCCCCTCCCCCCATTTCTAGTCCCCTACTCCCTCATCCAATCCCCTCCCTCCTCTTCTAGTCCCCTCCCCCTTCATCCAATCCCCTCCCCCCACTTCTAGTCCCCTACTCCCTCATCCAATCCCCTACCCCCCTCATCCAATCCCCTACCTCCCTCATCCAATCCCCTACCCCCTCATCCAATCCCCTCCCCCCCTCATCCAATCCCCTACCCACACATCCAATCCCTTATCTCAACCTTTGCTTCTCCTCTGGCCAACTTTACCCAATCGTATACTGTACCTCCTAATTTTATTCTTTTCTTCGCTTCTCTTAATTCCTCATGTGTGCTGGTACGTACATACCTTTATTTTATTCTATGTGCTTATGTAGTGGCCTTGGAGCTCTTGAATAATTGTGACCACAGACAGACAGACAGACACGTGCACACATAAATAAACAGGTGAAAACAATAGCTAGCCTGCCCTCCACCTCCATGCAGTTGTTGTAGTATACGGACATACAGGGCAATGGATAGGCAACAGGACAATGGATATATAGGCAACAGAGGGCGCATTCATTCCGCCAGACAGATATCGACAGACACAGCAACACACCCACGACGTAGAGCCTCATTTCTCATGTCTCCCCCTGCAATGTGTTCCAGGTGGAGTTAGTTCTCTACGATACGACTCCAGCCTACCTACCTTTCTCATCTGAGTCTTTCCTATTATGATTTTTTTTTTCTGTCCTTTTTTTTTTTTTCGAAAGTTTACCGACTCCCTTGTAAGAAATAATATGATCTTAGATACCGTACACGTTACCTGGAGTTCTCTACGATACGACTCCAGCCTGCCTATACCTTTCTCATCTGCATGGTCTTTCCTATTATGATTTTTTTTTTTTTTTTCCCCCGAAAGTTTACCGACTCCCTTGTAAGAAGAAATATGACCTTAGATACCGTACACGTTACCTGGAGTTCTCTACGACACGACTCCAGCCTATACCTACCTTTCTCATCTGCATGGTCTTTCCTTTTATGATTTTTTTTTTTTTTTTTTTTTTTTTTCTCGAAAGTTTACCGACCCCCTTGTAAGAAACATATATATGACCTTAGATACCGTACACGTTTCGCATACATTCCAATGTTTATATGTCTTAAGTTTTGCAGATAACTAACTAGTTGTGTGAATCATTGGTGTAATTTGTCGTCGATTGCATAACATTTACCGAAAGAGTCAAGATATTATTATATGAGGGAACCGATACGTTTTCATCTGTTTAAGAAAATAAATGAAGTATATCGTATATATCTAGTTGCAGTTAGGGCCAGTTAGTGTGATGGTGTTTCCTGTCTTGTGTCATTCTTCTTCCCTTTGCCTTTCAATTTTGTCCTTCCCTTCTTCCGTTCCCTGCCTCGGCCTCTCAATATTCGCCTCCCCTTCCTTCCTTCCTCTCACTTTCGCTCCTCTCCTCCATCTTCACTTAAGCCTTCTCCTGTCAAGCCAAGGACGTGTGAGATAAATGACTGGCTCCTGTTTGGTTCGTGTCGGCCCGGCGCCTCGAAATGTAGCCCAATGCTGGTAGCCACAACTCTGAATGTGTAGCCCACCCACCACTGGCTGCCAAGGCATTGAATAAATAATAATAATAAACTCGTATGCTCAAGGAATGGCCACCAACCCACCACATAGAGGCTTAACGATCAGGCTAAGATTTTTTTTTTTTTTTTTTTTTTTGAGTGCATGGCATTTTAAATCATGTGGTTATTGGCCAAGTTTGCTATCTAGTACAGTACATAATCTAAGTTAGTAGTACTGTATACGGTAGGCTAACTGCAGTGAGTTAAACCCCAGTTCGCCAATAGTGTTTCTCACCGACAAAGGAAATTATCTAAGTGGAGCATTTATTAATTCACGGGGCCGACTGAATATTTTGTACAGGAGCCAGTCTATGTCATAACATCACTACCACCACCACCACCACCACCATTACCACCACTACCATCACCACCATCACCACCACCACCACCACCACCACCACCACCACCACCACCACTACTACCCATGATCTTTTTCTAAGGGGCTCCCTGATCGATCTAGCAGCTCGTTCCGACCCTCAAGTGGCTCTCATAACCAGTTTGTTTACGTGACTATCAATCCCGGTCTAACAACACAAGCCACCAACAACAACAAGGCCACTACCCTCTGCTCATCTGGCCCCGGGGGTAGTGGTGTACATTATGGCCAAGTCTCATGCTGTTCAGGGAGGTTTACTGTCCATTGTTGTAGCAGAGTCCATGTCATTTAAATTAGGTTTAATATGTGTTAGTGTGGAATATATCAGTTAGATGTTGTTATCAAGGGATTATATTTTAGTTTATATTGGATTGGATTATTATTTGGTTTATATCGGATTGGATTATATTTTGTAGGAGAGTGGTACTGGAGGGCGTCGATATAAAGTATTTGTGACACTATTCCATGACTTGTTGAGTTCATAATCAAGGAAATAAAAATAAATATTTCTTATACAGTACACGTCACTCTCTCACAAAATTCACCAACAGACAGCAGAGTCGAAAGATATTTTTTTTCTTCACCAACTTTACTTGACAAGAAGAGGTGAACATCATCTCATACCATGACCTCGTGCAGCCTGTGTGTGGGAGATGGACTGGGATGGGGGATGAGGGGTGAAGGTTACAGTGGTCTCCTGAGGCAGTGTTGTGTTGTGTGTGTGTGTTGTGTTGTGTTGTGTTGTGTTGTGTTGTTGTTGTGTTGTGTGTGTGTGTGTGTGTGTGTGTGTGTGTGTGTGTGTGTGTCGTCTCGTTCCTCCTCTTGTCTTTTATTTTTCTCCTTTTCTAGTTTCCTCACTTCCCTTGTCCTCTCTCCTACTCCTTTATACTTATTAATCACCGTTCTCCGTTTACAGCTTTAAGTCTTCTTATACGGTCCTAGGCTACTCTTTTCCTGTGGTGTCTCTTGCTCCGTTTTCCTTTTCCACCTTTTTCACCCAATTTTCACCTCCAGTCACTTATCCTTCCCTTCCCATCATCACATTCTACTTCCCAAACCACCTTTAGGCTCTTATTCACATTCCATTACGTTCCATTCTCTCCACTCCTCTCCCCTTCTCCTCACCTTCTCTCCTCTCCACGTCTTCTCCTCTCGCCACTATACTCTCCTCTCCACCTTGATACCCTGACCTCTCCTTCATTGCTCTCCTCCCAACAGCCTCACCAGTTCCCATCACACCTCACCTCACCTCCCTCCTTCCTTCCTTCCTGCTCCTTGCTCTACTTTCTACTTCCCTGCTGCTCGTTATCATCACCATGCATGCAGTACTTCCCTTCCTTCCTTCCCTCCATTCCTTCCTTCCTTCCTTCCTATAAGCTTCTTGAACCTCATCATACTTCCTTCCGTCCTTGCTTGCTTCCTCTGTCTTTATCCTTTTTTCCTCAGAGTAATTCCCATATTCACACTTAAATCCCCCCCCCCCCCCCTCTCTCTCTCTCTCTCTCTCTCTCTCTCTCTCTCTCTCTCTCTCTCTCTCTCTCTCGCTCTCTCTCTCTCTCTCTCTCTCTCTCTCTCTCTCTCTCTCTCTCTCTCTCTCTCTCTCTCTCTCTCTCTCTCTCTCTCTCTCTCTCTCTCTCTCTTTATTTTATTTTCACTTCATTCCTGTTTCATTTTCCATTTTCTTTTTCCCCTTCCCTTTTCTCACTTTTTTACCGTCTCAGTGTCTTCCCCCCCCTGCCTTACCCATTCTTTCCTCCACCATCTTCAACTTTACCCTTTCCTCTATACCATCTCCTTCCTCTCTGTCTCCACTTTCGCTTGTTACAGCCTCCTATCCTCTCTTCTTCCCTCCCCCCTCTACCTTGAACATCGCCTCCCCCCTCCCCCTCCCCTCCAGCTGTCTCTTCACTGTTTAGACTGTATTTATTGTACCCTAAAGCGTTCGCGCACACGCACAACCGCGACGCATACCAGAACTCACAACCCAAAGTAATACGTATCCATGTGACCCTTAGCACCTCTAATTATTTATTTATAACCTTTTCATAAACTTTTTAATGATATAAAGCCTACATAAGTATTACAGCACAGGTTACAACAGTACATTACACAACCATGTATGTATATTACAGTGTTATTCTATATTGGCTTACCTGTTACATGAGGCAGTGGAAAGTTATGTAACATTACAGTATATAATTACGATTTACACAATACACAGTCATCAGCTTATATAGCCTATTGGCCTACACGAGATTACGTCCACTGTGTGCTTCTTAGGATACACAGTAATTAACAGTTGCTGCAATTTACTCTACATGACAACATATATACTGTATACCGGCATTCTCGTACAAAGCGTTCATAATAGTAAATAATAGTGACGTCATCCATCCATAATTACACTAATTTCTGTAACTTTGCCTGGGAGCATATGAAAAGTTGATGAACTAATGTAACATTCTCTTTAACTAGACACCCCCCCCCCTTCCCATCCTCACCCCAACCCCACCCCACCCCCTTCTTTTGGGACTGGCTAAGGAGGGGGGGGGGGGGTGTTGGAGATGGAGGGGAGTCACTCTGTCTGGAATGCTTTCATATCCCTTTGCAAATATTCCTCTTCTCCTGGCTGGTCTTCCAAACTCTCTCTCTCTCTCTCTCCCTTCTCCTCCTTGCAGCTTGTCTTTCCTTCTATAGGCTAGCTTGTTCCCCTTTCCTTCCCCCCGCCCCCCCCACCCCCATCCATTCCACCAAGGTATGTACACTCGTGATACATAATTTCTGACCAGAGTGTGAGAAGCAGAAAGCTTCGAATCGCCTGGTATTGCTCATTTCCCCACTCAGTACACCTATAGAGGCTGAGTTCGAATGCAGGGTGTGTGTGTGTCGTGCCTGCCGTTCAACTCTGGTCAGGGATTACGTATCACGAGTGTACACTCGCAATCCAAAATATGTATCCAGGCTTGCTTCGAATAGCCTGGTCGAGTATTAAGCGAGCTCAAGCAAATTTCAAATAGGATAAGCGTTGTAATTGGTTCAGCAGTACGTCAAATGATTCGAAACTTCAACAATACCTGGATAAAAATTTTGGATTGCGAGTGTACCGTATGCTATTCCTTGCCTCACTCATTGTTTGTTCCTCATATTCCCTCTTCCTCATTTCATTTTCCTTCTCCTCCTTCCCCTCCTCCTTCTTCTATTGATGTGATATTTTTTTTATTTTTTTTTCTCCTGCATCATACATTTATTCATTGCTAAGAATTTTTCCTTCACTTCCCTGCGCTTTTCTCAGATCCTCGTTTCCTGTTTATAAAGTTTGTCTCTCTGAAGTTTCTTTAAAGCTTGTATGTACGTACCTCACATTCTCTCTCTCTCTCTCTCTCTCTCTCTCTCTCTCTCTCTCTCTCTCTCTCTCTCTCTCTCTCGTGTTTGCATTTTTTTAATTCGTATTTATTCGTATATCTTCATACCATTTTTTTTTTTTTTTTTTTTTTTTTCCAAATATGCTGTAGATCTTCTTACGTACTGTACATCCATAAATACCTACATCCGTCTCTCGGTCCGGTAAGAAAGGGTTTACCGTAAATAGCCTAGTCTGTGTTGTGGTGATCAGGTCACGTTATATGTCAACGTGTGTTATAGATGGGGGATTTATTTTGTCTTCTGGAGAGAGGTGTGTAGGTGTCTGGAGAGGGGAAGGGGGAGGATGGATTTATGGCTGTCTGTTGGTGAGGGTGTCAGTGTCTTCCTTGTCCAATCCTTTCACCATTTTTATCCTCTTGGGTCCACACTCCTTGAATAATCTTGCTTTTCATCTACTTTTATCATCACCCAACACCACCACCACCACCACTTTCCTTAGAATAGTTGTTGTTGTTGAAGTTCCTCATTGAATAACCTCGCTTTTCATCTACTTTTATCATCACCACTTTCCTTCAATCCCATGCATACCATCCCTTATATATGAATAATTGTTGTTGTTGAAGTTCCTCATTGAATAACCTCGCTTTTCATCTACTTTTATCATCACCACTTTCCTTCAATCCCATTCCATCCCTTATGAATAGTAGTTGTTGTTGTTGTTGTTGTTGAAGTTCCTCATCTTCATCTTCACTTCTTTTGGGTCCATTTTCGTCCGTAATCTCCCTCATTTCCCTTTCAAGTTGTATACGTTCTCGATCCTCCTTAACCCATCTTCTCCATTGTTCTTGTCTAAATTTACCCTTAGGCTTTATCGTTCCAAACTTTATTCTTCTCGTTCTCATTTTCCTCCTCCCACTCTCCCTCTCCTTTTCACCCTCATTCTCCTCATTCTCAGTTTCCTCCTCCCACTCCCTCTCCTTTTCACCCTCATTCTAATTTTCCTCCTCTCACTCCCTCTCCTTTTCACCCTCATTCTCCTCATTCTCATTTTCCTCCTCCCACTCCCACTCCCTCTCCTTTTCACCCTCATTCTCCTCATTCTTCTATTCATTGTCCTCCTTCTTCTCCTTCTCCTGGTGGCATCTCTGTGTAATATTCATGTGGCAAGGTTCAGTTCTGCCAACCTCGCCTAATATTGTCTTCCTACCAAGCTTCTTCCTCAGATAGGCTAGCCATGTTGGACCCCTCTCACCCTCCATCCAACCAAAACATCTTACCATCTTTAATGTTCTAATGGTGTCTATTAATTAAGGGGAGATTCTCTTGTTGGTGAATTGGAAGGTCTGTCATTCCTCCAAACTAT